>APFE030040485.1:74610-87815 GCA_000404065.3 Pinus taeda | reverse complement strand
TAGCTAGTTTCTGCACAATCAATGGCTCCCAGGGGTTTTCCAGGGCGCTGAATCCAAATATGCAGTTAAAAAACCATTTTAACTGCTTAAAAATCAAGATTTAACCTCATTTCTTCCCCCGGATTCCGTCACCGGAATCTCCAAAAAGTCGCATTATAGACAACTCCTATATATATCGCCGAATTTTTTCGGAATTGAATTTTTTTTTCCTAATTTTTATCGTATCGTGTCGAATTCGAATTCGAAATTGGTAACTATGGTAGGTAGACAAAATTTCGTTAGATGGTTATCTTCTTTATGATAAGCGATGGCTTAGTGAGTGGTGGAAAACGACCTGAAATTCATTCAAGTGGGAAAAACCGGTTATCATTCTGTCGCCCACCATGCATAACAGATAGGCAATAAGCCTTTGGGCCTGTCATTTGAGACTCTTTTCGGACGTTATGGTGACGAAATCTTTGATTTACCCTAAGATTGTTTCTTCATGTCTAAGACATCTGGGCAATTGCTTTTCCACGGGTTTGTAGTCGTATTTGGGATTAGCTATTTGTATTCATCTTTGGCATTGGCTAATTCTTTAGAGTTACACATCAATATGGCCTGCCCAACCAGTTGTTTAGGGAACTATTTAAGTTTTCTCTTGAACCACTTATTTCTTGTCTGGAACCACCTACATCGGGGCGGGGCGGGGCAGCGCAGGGCATGGCAGGTGAAGATAGTAATGCATTTAGAACGGTAACGAAAACAAATAACTCTTAGAGGAGGGAGGCTGAGAAGCATTTATTAATTATATCATTACGAGTTATAATTAAATATTATATTTTATTTTATGATCGTTAAATTATATGAGCATTTATTGTTAATACATAATATATATTATAATATATTAATACAATAAATTTATATATTTTTATTTTTATTTTTATTAATATTAAATTAATATTATTTAGTGTATATATTTATAAGTATAGTTAACAATGGCTGGCCATGGTTAATTTTAGTCATTCATATTTGGACTTAGTTAATCATGGTTTATTGTGTTGATCTAGTTAACTAGATTGACCTAGATTAATTCGGTTGACCTAAGTTTCTTATGTTTAACATTAAATATTGACAACCATTTTCAACAATCTTTATCTATACCATACCATAATTGACCATAGTTAATCACATTATAGTCAACCATTGTTATCCTTAACCTTTGACCTAGGTTTACTAATTTGACCTATATATACTAGGTTGACTTAGGTTTATTAGGTCTAATAACAATATTCAAGAATGTGGGTTGACTTAGGCTTATTAGGTATAATAATAATATTCAAGAGTGTCCACCCATAGTGAACCACATTTCACCATAGTTAACCATAGTCATCTTTAGTCAAACTTTATAAGTCATATTCAACTATAGTTAACCCTGGTTGACCATAATCAACTATAATCATCCTTAGTCAACCATAGTGAACTTTAATCAACCTTAATCAAGGATTAAAAAAAATAACAATAATTACTTTTAATAAGATGTATTATTAATATTATTACTAATGATAAAGTTAAGATTTATATTTTACAATATTGAGATTTACTTATTATTTAAGTTTAATAACGTTTAAGACTACTATGGATATTAATACTAATATTTATGAATAAGGTTTATGTTTAACAAGGTTTAAGGTTTGTATAAGATATGGTTTAAGAATTAATTAATATCTAAGTTTTTTCAATACTTAATTTTGACTATAATTTTTATAATTATTTTGAAGAGTGACCACATATTTAATATGAAAAAAATACATAGCATTATAATTAAGAGAAATCTTTGTCGCAATATGACAAATAAAAAATCAATGTTGCAATGTCATAGAAAAAAACTCGATGTCACATTGTGACAAAGAAAAAAATCAACATCTCAATATAACAAATCAAAATAAACATCATAATGTGATGAAACAAAAGCTCACACTGCAACAAACAAATAATAATTTCACAACATGACGATATAGTTAAACATATTCAATATTTATATAGTTCATCATAGTTAATATGGTTATCCTTAGTGAAGCTTAATAAAATATACTCAACTATAGTTAGCCCTGGTTGAACATAATCAATCATAGTCATTGTTAATCAACCATGATCAACCATAGTCAACTTTATTCAACCAAAATCAAGGATTAAAAATGTTTAATAATAATAATAATAATTATAAGGTATATATTGGGAAAAATAGTGAGAGGGGGGGATGAATCAGTTTTTAAAACTCATTAAAACCTTCTTTTTTCTTACTCATATTTATGTACGCAGATTTAATGAAAAAAACATGCATATGTATGTCATTGTTATGCATACAATTAGCATATACCCAATTAACTTATTTTTTCAGTTAATTCATCATATATTTAACTTAAACCATTGTATCAATACTTTAATATGCATTAATTAAACAATAACCATGTGCATTAAGATTAGAATAAACCATACACATAAGGAACACATCAACACACATGAACAACAAGATTTTTGGTGGAAAATCAACGTGGGAAAAAACCCTGATTGTTGTAGTATATGTCTTCATATTTTATTATAATGAAAAACTTCTTACAGTATTGTACTAGTGGAAACTCATACCAGCACACAAGCACCCACCAGCAGAAGGCTATGACCTTCTCTCATTCTTCAGCACCCACTAGAATGGAGCTTCGACCCCTTGATCTCGTTTACTGACACCCACCGGAATGGAGCTCCTACCCCTTGATATTTTAATAGTTACCACTGGAAGGAAGCTTTGAGTCCCTTACATAAGGCTCCAACTTTCAGTGCCTCCATGTACCACATTTCATAATTTTTCACAATGGATCCACCTGATACAAAACATCACAACTTGTAGGCCACTTTTCATCAAATTTTTAGACTGGACCCACTGCCATCATTAAGCCTAATACCAAATATCAAAACTAAAATTAATCACTGCAACAAATCACTCAACCATTGAACCAACTGAACCAAATAATCATTAAACCAAATGAGACCCAAATCAATCAACTTATTCTCAAAGAACCAAACAAGTTAGATCACTATAACCAGAAGAAACATACTAAACCCAAACACTGCATCAACTTACTGAACCAACTAAACCCTCTGATCAATAAAAAGTTAGAATATATATGCTACTTTGCTTCAGCAAATTGGCGTGTATACATGACTTCCTTTAAGCATACCCGCGTACAAATCTCAAGAAATTGAACCTTGAAACTGAATTACTATCATTCTGAAATAAACTCTGGGTCATGCACAGAACCACTCAATTAATCTTTAAATAATCATAGGTCCATCACTAATCTTCAATCACATACAACTAGTACTATCATCAGTCTTCAACATACCAATCCACAATCCATACATCTTCAAACATCGACCATAAGCCAATATCATCATGTTAGAATTAATTAACATACAACAAAAGCACAACAAGATTGATTAGACTGATCAAACATCTTATTTGGCAAAACCATAGCTTATATATGTGCTTTACACAAAACACTTCTACATGTATACGCACTTTTCAGGAATTAAACCTATGTACTGATCTTAATTGACATACGACTTACCCGCATTAAACCTATGTATGTACATTCCTTTCAGGCTATCAAACTCTCATACAGATATGCAATTATTAACTCGTAGTTGCACTGCACATTGGACCTTCAAAAAAAAAAAAAACCCATCTCTTGACATACATAACAAAACATGTGTTAGACATAAATGTTACAATTCAAACCAATCCATTATCAATTTAGTCATTTCAAATCTATTGGATCTAATCCATGATCAAATTCCTAGGTGCATACTTAGTTTCGGATCAAGAAATTCATTAGTAGCGCATTATATGCACACTTGCTTCAGATCTAACTATTCTTGAAATATTCATCACTTGCACACCAAAGTACTTTGATCTTCATCTCCTTATATAGCTTAACCCTTAGCCAATACCACAGGTCAAAATCACACTAGTGCCAATGGTATTCTTTGACGGGATAAATTATTCGTTGTTGGGTTCAATACGATGGGTCAATACCATGGTAAAGAACCTTGGTATTTAGAATACCATGGTGTGGAAATTGTACGCTCATTTTCTTCTTCATACCCACATGTGTACGTGGCTTTGCATCACAGAACTTAGGTATACTTCTTGAAAATTCATCTTTATCATTCATTTGTCTCTCAATTTCCATGCCTTTGACAAAACTCTTTATCACATGTAGACACATCCTACTGACGTCTTTATCAAATAGGTTGTCATGAAAATACAACTCATCAATTAGGTTGCCATCAAGGACAACACATTAGTCATAATGCCAACAATCTCCAACTTTGGGCTTGATGGCAACCACTTTGGTGTTTGGTTACCACAACTTATAGATACTTGAAAAAACATATGTGGATACAAAAATATTTTCAAACACCAAGTTACTCACCCCCTTTGACATCAAGGGAAAAGGACTAACCCATGTTGAATGAAGGCTTCTCTCTTGAGCGTTGTAGATCTAAGCTACTATGTATGAACACTAAATATGGACCATGCTCCACCTGAGCACATGTTGAAACTTCTGAAGGATGTGCAATAAATTACATGACTTTATGACTCAATTGGATATGACCTCTCCTATCACCAAAGGCTCAAACTTACATCAACCACCCAATCAACTGGGGTTACAAATTACATCATATGCCCAACAAGATGGGATTACATGACTTGACTACAACAGTTCAACCATGACTCAATATTACAATTACATCATAGGACTTTACATGACCTTTACATCAAAAGACATATATGACATTTATAACCATGAACAAATATACCTCAAAGACACCATGATAGTCATCAACAACTATCATACACCATATAGGATCTGCACCATAAACATCTGTCAGTAGAAACATGAATGACAACATGCACATTTTTCATCATCAATTTGCAAGATAAGACAATTTAGCATCAATATCATCAACTTGTGGCCATATATGGAGCATCAACATCATAATATTGTTCTGTAGAGATCATCTATCAAATCATCCTCTTGAACTTATCAAAGTCAACTTGCTCTTTCCCTTTGTAGGAATAGCTTCAATCAACATTCATCAAAGAAACATATCTTTGCATGCATCAACTGGCTTACATGAGAACCAAGCATATCATCATTAAGTAAGATAGGGAAAAGTACCATCATTCCATAACATCATCAATATGTGATTAGGGATTGCATGTCTCAAAGTATCATTTATTAAATGTCTTCATAAAACGTTGAGTAAAATCATTATCTTGGCCCATTTTCTTCATGTAAGAAGAACTATCATACCAATACCACTTGATCAATATGAAACTTAAGTAATCATCCACGAAGGCAAACCACAACTGCAACAAAGAATAATGCATTATTAAAAAAATCTTCATCAACATGAGCATCATTAATATAAACATCATTATGTAACAAGAAATTCTCAAGAAAACATAATTCCAATAAGGCATTATTAGAAGCATAGAAAATGCTCCCCTTGAACTTGTGCCAACTATTCATTGTCAGATCTGATCATATCATCTCATATATCAGTAAGGACATCAAAGTAGCTTCATCAATTGATTATCCATTAAGGCATCAACAACTTATAAAAATCCAAAATTACATCTAGATAGCAGCAACAGACTGTAACCATTAATCATCAAAATAGGAAAAGAAAATAATAATTGTCTGAATCATATCAGAGCATTTTCCTGAGTTTGTCTCGTTGCTTCTTTATCGTAGAAAAACATATGTGACCTTTCATATTATAACTCCCATATATATGTGACATGTCTTCATAGAATTCACATACAGAAAGTAAAATATTGAAATTTTACAACCACAACTCCACCTGAGCTTAGCCCCAAGGGATAGCTCAAATGGTCGAGTTCCCGTTGCTAAGTACCTTGCCAATTGGGAGGTCACGGGGTCAAATCTCCTCGACGCCCTTGGGGTCAGGCTAGCATAGAAAAGCCGACGGGCAGATCCCTTCGGGTGGAACTGCTCGGATTCGTTCCTGTGGATGTAGCGGCCAGTGGTAGGCCGTGAACCACTATTGAAAAAAAAAAAACTCCACCTGAGCTTGTTATGTTTGTACATATTCGTTGTTACTACACTAGATGCATTGTAAGTAATATAAGCAACATGAATAATAAAACGATCATAGGAATCATCATCAAGACAAAACACGTATTGCTCCCCTTGAGATTATACATCACTAATCCCGAGGACCTAATAGTCATTTTCTACTCTTATGAGGTCATGTACCTCACATCACTTTTGCAGTCACTACGAGAGTTATTCTTCTAAGAATAATGGACTACAATGGAAATGATATTCTTTTACTATAAATCTAAATCCTCCTCATAATTGCAAGAGTTTCATTCTTCATAAACATATATATTTTCTAGGTTTATATACCCTCTTTCTATGGCTTTTCCAGTTTCTTCAATCATAACCTTACACTTGGTTGACGTAAACATGCAATTATATTTCCTTTATCTACCATTTGACCTGCACGTAGAATATTATGCTTTATCCCTTCAACTAATAAAGTATCAGTTTCTCCTCTATGTTTATTAATTATGGCTCTACCTTTCCCAAAAACTTTTTTTGGAGCATCATTTCCAAGAATAACCTTACCATGTTGGTTTTTCTTGAGAGACTCCATCTTACTCTTATTTCCAGCGATGTGATGAGAGCATCCACTATCTATGTACCATTCATATTCTTCTTCAAATGAGACGAGAGAAAGACCACACCTTATATGTTCTTATTTCTACTTATTATGAGAAATGTTGGTGGACCCATCTTTTTCAAGTCCTCTGACATCAATATTCTTATCCGGTTGATTTCCATATTGTTTGAGGCGATCCATAAATTTGTCCTTGCATTCTTTTTCTATATGCCGAAACGGTTTGCAATTATAACATATTATATGAGCAGAGGAATCATAATATTTCTATTTCATACTAATTCTATTGTAATTAATAGCTTTGTGACAAATATATTGTAAGAAAAACAATATCCTTTAAAGAAGCCTCACTACCCGGAAGATGATGATCTTTCTGCGAAGCGGTTATTTTCTTGTTATGGAAAATGCCTATTTCTGCAATTAGGTGCAACATGTCCATAATTATGACATATAAAACATTCAACATTAATGATCAGAGGAGATACTTGATTAAAATTAGGAGTAAATGATTTTCTTTGAAGATTCACTTTCCTTGATTTTTTATCAGGTTGCCTTCTTATCTCTTTGTTTAGAATTTCAAGTTTTGCAATGTTACACTTTAAATTACTTGCCTCATCTTCTGAACCAAATTATTCTTCAACAGTTTCATGAAAACCAAGACGATATTTGATGGCGGGAGACCTCTGATTACTAAGAATATTATCCAAAATCATAGTACTATCTTGAAATCTTAAGTGTTTTTGTTTTACTTCTAATTTACCTTTTAATATGTTTATCTGAACCTCCATTCTTTGATATATTTTTTTTCCTTTTCTAGATACTTCTTCTTCATACCTTATTCATTCTTCCCGATCTTTCATAATCTCATCTTTTAGCACATTTTCTTGTTCTTCAAATGTTTGAAGTAGTTCTTCATTCTGCTCATTTGATTTTTCAAGATATGCTCTTAGAGAGACGATCTCAGCTTCAAGACCTTCACAATATTTCTTAGATTCCACTACAACATTTACTAATGTTGAATCAGGTACGCTAAAAAAATGTTACTCAAAGCCTTACTATTGTTTTGTATTTCCTCATCTGATAGAGGAATATTGGTGTATCCTTTTTATAGTAGATACCAAACATCAAGTTTCATTATATTATACTTAATATTTTCCTTCCATTGATGACAATTATCTTTTCTTAGCATATGAATTAATCATTATTTCTCACATGCCTTTATCTTCTACTTCTAGAGGCATCATTTTTTGATCTAATTTTTCTTTACAATGCTTACATTCACTTTTACCCATGAGTGTGAGTTAATTTGATTCATTGTCATAATCATTATCATTATTGCATAGACAAGAAAATGGACCACAATTAGAACAAAAACCCATAGTTGATAATTCTTTGTTACTATGTTCTTCATTCCTTATTGATAGAAAATGGTGTGCTCCCAAACTTGAATATTTGCTAACATCTGTAACTCTCAGTGCATCTGATATATCACTGCCAAAGTTTTCAATAAAAATATCATTTTCTTATAGGGAATTTGAGTCATTACTACTTCTATCTTCAAATGTCATAAGTAGTTCACATTCTTGATCAAATTCACTTTCTTCACCATTTCAAAGACCAACACTATCTACACGTGTATAAAAAATTCTCTTGCATTCAATCCTTATCCTATTTATTTTTTCATCTTCTCTCCCTTTCTCGTGATTTTCTCTATAGGGGAAGTTAGCACCATAAGGAACAACTCTACCACAAGCAAAACATTTAAGGGGAATCTTACCTCTGAATCTTCCATTAACCATTTTTATTTTCCTTATGAAGTTTGCATCTTCTTCTTCTCATAAATAACATGATCCTTCCTTTTATTTTCCTTTTGCAGTAGCTTTGAATGCAATTTCTCTAATAACTAATGGACCCACTTTTCTCACTTCATAGGCTATTAGAATCCCTTGGAGTTGTACAACAGTATGATTATTTGTGCCCTTCATTTCTTCTATGGAAGAAACTTTTGAATCGAAATTAGGAGTTAGAGACCTTAATATTTTTCCAGCAAGTGATGATTATTTTATTTTTTCACCAATATTTCTCATAGAATTCACAATCTTATCTACCCTAAGAAATAAACTTGCGATATTTTCATCATTATCCATTCTTATAGTTTCACATGGAATTCTAAGAGTTTGAAGTTTGACAATTCTTCCCTTGGTGTCACCTTCATAGGTATAGATGATCTTGTCCCATATAGAATTTTTCATATTCAATAGCATGACTTTGACAAATTCTAATTCTGACAAGCTTCCTAACAGAGAATTGAAAACCTTTGCATTGGTATCATAATTCTTCTTTTCTTCTTTATCTGTGGGAATGGAGGATCGATATTGACAACCTACTTCAACGATTCCCCATACATATCCTCTAAGTGACTGTAAGTAATCTCTCGTTCTTACCTTCTAGAAAACTAGATTGGTTCCATTGAACACTGGTGGTATGATAGATGTTATCCCCCCTTGATTGTTCATCTTGATGAATCTTCCTTCAAGTGATCATGCTTCTTTCGAAGAACCTTCTTTGATACCAATTGTTGGGAAAAATACTGAGAGGGGGCTGGTGGGGCAATGAATTGGTATTTAAAACTCACTAAAACCTTTTATTTTATTACTATATTTTTGTACACAACTTTATTGAAAGAAACATGAGTATGTACACAAATTTTATGTAGATAACTGGCGTATATCCAATTAACTTACTTTTCATTTAATTCATGACTTGTTTAACTTAAACCAGTGTATCAGTAGTTCAATAGGCATTAATTAAATAGTAACCATGTGTAGTAAGAACAAAATAAACCATCACACGTAAGAAACATATCAACACACATGAACACTAAGATTTTTAGTTGGAAACCTAATGTGGGAAAAAACCATCATTCATGTCGTCTTTGTCTTCATATTTTAGTACAATGAAAAACTTCTTAAGATATTGTATTGGCGCAAACTCGTACCAACTCCCAGGAACCCACCTACAGAAGGCTACAACCTTCTATCCTTCTCCATCACCCATTGGAATGTAGCTCCAACCCCCTGATATTGTTTACCGACACCCATTCGAAGGGAGCTCCTACACCCTGATCTGATTTACCAGCTACCACTGGAAGGATGTTTTGAATCCATTACTGAAGGCTCCAACCCTTAGCACTTTTCTGGACCATATTTCATAAATTTTCAGACTGGATCCACCTGATACAAAACATCACAACTTGTAGGTCAGTTTTCCTCAAATTTTCAAAGTGGATGCACTAGCATCATTTAAGCTCAATACCAAATATCAAAACTAAAACTAATCACTGCAACAAATCACTCACTCATTGAACCAACTGAATGAACCAATCAATGAACCAGCTGAGACCCAAATCAATCAATTTATTCTCAAATGGTCAAAGCAGTTAGATCACCGTTGTAGAGGACCAATATTGAAACCAAACACTGCATCAACTTACTGAACCATTTGAAAACCATGATTAATAAAAAATTCAAAATATATCTGCTACTTTACTTTAGCAAATTCACATATATACATGACTTCCTTGAAGCATACATGCGTACAGATTTCAAGACATTGAACGTTGAAGTTGAATTATTGTTATCCTAAAATAAACTCTGAGTCACGCACAAATGCAGTGAATCACTCTGACATAATCACAGAACCATGACTGATCTTCAATCACATACAACTAGTAGTATCATCACTCTTCATCATACCAATCCTCAATTACATCTTCAATCGTCACTATTAGGTCTATATCATCAAGTAAGACTTTACTGATAGATAACATAAACAAAACAAGAATGATTAGACTCATCATACATCTTATTCAATGAAACCCTAGCTTATATGCATGCTTTCCACAAAACACTTCTACGTGTATACATGTTTTTTAGGAAACAAACACGCATACCAATCTGAATCAATGCACGACTTTGCCTGCATTAAACCCATGTATGTACGTGTCTTTCAGATTATCAAACCCACGTACAGATCTGCAATTATTGACTTATAGCTTCGCTGCACATCAAACATTTAGAAAAAAACTCATCTCTCAATATACATAACAAAAAATGCGTCAAACATAAATGTTAGAAACAAAATCAATCCATTATCAATGTAGTCATCTTAGATGTATTGGATCTAATCCATCATCAAATTTCTAGGTGCATACTTAGTTTCGAATCAAGCAATTCATGAGTAGCGCATAGTATGCACACTTGCTTCAGATCTAACTATTCATGAAATATTCATCACTTGCACACCAAAGCACTTTGATCTTCATCTCCTTATATAGCTTATCCCTTAGCTAATCCCACAAGTCAAAATCACACTAATGCTAATGGTATTCTTTGGCACGATCAATTATTCATTGTTGGGTTCAATACTATGGGTCAATACCATTGATATTTAGAATACCATGGTGTAGAAATTGTACACTCATTTCCTTTTTCATACCAGTGTGTGTATGTGGCTTTGTGTCACAAAACCCGCATATACTTCTTGAAACTTCATCTTTATCATTCCTTTGTATCTAAACTACTATGTCTTTGACCAAACTCTTTGTCACATATAGACATGCCCTATTGACATATTCATCAAATAAGTTGCCATCAAAAACAGTACATTAGTCATAATGCCAACAATATCATATTAATATCAACATCAATCTTTATTAATAAGATTTAAAGATTGTATTTAACCAAATCTAATACTTATCTAATATTTAAATTGAGAAATGTTTAACATTATTATGAATATTAATATTCATGAGTATATTAATAATATTAAGATTAATATTATAAGTGTCATCTATATTGGAACCTAGCATCAATTTTTTTTATTTTTTAAAATATAAAAAAGTGATTAATTACTTACATGTGATAATTTAAAAACATGGCTCGTAATATACACAATCTAATGGTTAAAATTAAGAGTTTTTCAGTTTTAAGAGTTACCTTTTTCAATAATGAATTAAAGAATAAAAATATAGATGGATCCACTTTTTTATAGTTTAGTTTCATTTCAATTTTCGTGAAGTCATTTCAATTGACAACTAAAGAATAATTGATTTCACAACTTCATCCATAACAAGGACTATGATCCTTCGGTCAACATGAACTACGCAGAACAACTGAAGGTGCTCTATAACCCCAAAGATGCAAGAAATGTGGTTGCCGTCGATACAGGGAACCATATGGTTTTCGATAACGATTAATACGTCAATTGCAAGATAATAAAGGCCTCTTTAAATGATGTTGCGCTTCTTACAAAAAGCCAAAAACATTGTGACTACGAAATTCAGCATCCAAGGAGATTCCATCGTAGACTTTATCATCCCCATGGAGAAATTGATAGAGTTGAATGTCATTACGGGCGAAAATGGCGATATTCAATAGAAATGTGCGTCTATCAAGTATAACTCAAACCCTTTAGGGATACTCTACTATCAAAAGTTGAGGCCATGACATAAGAATATATAGATATTGGTATTCAATTCCAAGCATAAAGTACATGTATGAATGTAAAGTTATGTTTAAATTTATTTAATATTTTTATACTTGTTGTTGATATAATATATATTCAGTTTTTTATTAACTTGTTATTAGTTTTTTTTGACAAAAAAATTTAAAAACTATCGAATTTTAAAATGATGAAATTAGATTTATTATTTTTAAATAAAATTTATTTGTGTTTATGATTGGTTGAAATGTCTCCCCTCTTATTGTGTAATGATGACAATAATTGACTTTTATGTACTCTATTATTAATTACTATGTATTATATCACTAATTACCAATGTTGCATCAATCATTATCAGGATTAAATTGGCACGGGAAAAAATTAGAAAAAAAATCATAAAATCGGTAAAAATCGGGAAAAAATCGTAACATACAAAAATATTCATTTTTTTTTCAATATTTTTAATACCTAAAGCGTATACAACATAAAATAAATACATTGACACATAAATATGATAAAAGAACTAATATATAAGATGCTTAATATCATTTCTAGTGCTACAGCACACATAACAGTGAATCATGTCTTGAATAGTAAATCTTGACTCCTGACACATGACTCCCAACTCAGCGTCAAAATATCAACAAAAAATATAATAATGTATCTCATATCATGAGTCATAATGTCATATACAATAAAATGAACCAAATAACTAAAGTCTAATACTACTAATTTCCTCTGCCCCTCTAGATGTAGATGCAGGTCGAGTTGGCAGTGGACTCTGTTATACTGTAGAAGCTGAAGAACTAGGAGCTACAGGAGGTAGACCACGTCTTAGACTGGTGACAAGGACAGCTTGGGTTGGTTGTGTCACCTCCTACTCCTGTTGCTCCTCCTCCTCATCAAAAATCCAGAAGAAAATAATAATAATAATAATAATAATAATAATA
>APFE030040485.1:54875-73948 GCA_000404065.3 Pinus taeda | reverse complement strand
CAATATTTATTAACTCTGCAATCTGGTTGTATAGTGTGCATTCAAATGTAATACCATATGAAATTATTGTAAATAGATCCATGTTATATTAATGCTGTTAACTTTAGTGGCATGTGAAGCACAACAACGAAGAGATTGGTATTGAAATATATAGAGAATTATGATGGTTTGTCCTCTCCAAAGTTTTCTAATGAGCTTTGATATGCTTGGATTTTATTTGTATTTATATAAGTTATAGATCCATATAATTTCAACCACATTTTAAATTCATTGTTCATTATAGTGATACTTGAATTTCAATATTTAAGAACGCATTCGCAAATGGCCAGATAACTAGGGATACCTGGCTGCTTATTCCTATGGTTGCTTCTTGTATTTATTTACATGATTTTTTAATATGTATTTTAGATGGATATATTTAGGGTATAAATAATTCAATAAAAAAGTTTCTTATAATTTTTAAAGTCTAAGTTAGATAGTTGATGAGTTTTCAATCTCTAGATTAAAAGAAGAGTCAGTGAGACTTTGAAGTTTTATCCATTGTGAAAGCTCCTTAATATAAGATTTACATTGATTAAAATTTTGTGCAGATTTTTATAAAACTTTAAATTCTGGATTTCTAATAAATAGAAATTATTTTAGAATATTTTTTTTTCAAATTAATATAAAATTAAATTTGCAATAATCAAATTATTAAAATGTATTGATATGAGCTATATTTTTATTTTATCATTGGATATGATCAAAATTATTGAAATATACTATGTTTTTATGGTATCTTTTTTTTGTATTAATAAATATATAAAAGAAATTAAATAAATATTTAGGACTCGCACGAATGAGTAGGGATTAATGGAATAACAATTGTGAGATAATTTTAAACATTTAATTTAACTAAACTTATATTAGATTTTCTTAATGTTAGACATGATTTATAATTCAAGTGTTAATACATTATTAGTGTTAATTGGAGATTTGATAACATAATTTTCTAGGTCCATTATTATGAAAACTTATAGTTTAGGGTATTTTTTATTATTTAAGTTGAAATTTTAGGAATTACATGAGAAGAAACATGAACAACATCATTACATGGAAGAGGACAATCATAACAAGGCTTTGGAGGAAATGTTAGGGGGATGAAACATAACCTTAATGGAGACACCATAGGTTTAATATTTGGGTTTATAATATTGGGTTCCATACATCGAATAATCATTCATGTGATTCATATACACCTATGTACATCAACCACATTTACAAATGTGGTTATTATAGTAAAGTTTATAAGTAAGTTTTAAGGCTTATATTTGATGAGACTTAAGAATTATATTTAATAAGTTTTAGAGTTTGTATTTGATAAGGTTTAAGGTTTCATTAATATTTAGGTTTTCTTAATATTTATCTTTTAATATAAAATTTATAACCTTTTTCAATAGTACAAACATATTCAACTATGGTCAAACTAGAATAACTATGGTAAGCCATAGTGAATAACTGCATGTGATTAGAAAAAAATTCATGTCAAGTCATGATGAACAAAAAAATAATGTTGCAGTATGAAATCCAAAAAATAAACATGGCAAAGTGATAAACAAGACACCAACATTGCAATCTGGAAAACAAAAAATCAACGTTCCAATATGACGAACCAAAATCAACATCGAAACATGATGAAAAAAATTAATGTGACACTATGATAAACAAATAATAATGTCACAACATGAAGACATAGTAAAACATAGTTAACCTTTACAATCAATATTTAAATTTTCAACCATACTCAACTATGGTACAACTTAGTCAACCCTGTCTTAACATTTTTTTATAGGGTAAACATGCATGGGGGATTTGAACCTTGAATCTCACAATTTAAATATTAATACTTCATAACCTAGTAATCATTAATTGACATGCCCCCCGTGGGCTCTTATGTTAACATTATTTAACATAAATCATCCTTGTAATATGATGAACAAAAATCGATGTTGCAATGAGATGAGAAAAAAAATTGCATCATAATGTTATAGAAAAATATTTACATCATAATATGGAAAACAAAAAAGCAACATAAATTGACAAAAATAAATCAAACCATGGTTTATCATAATCGATCAAATCGTGGTTGACTAAGCTTGACCATAATCAACCATAAGCATCCATGTCAATACTAGTCAAGCACATTAACAAACCACGCAACCATAGTAAAATATGGTCAATCTTAGCCAACCATTAGCAAGTACGACCATCTTTAAGCAACCATAGTCACCGTAGAGCCAACCATGCTCAACAATAATCAACCATTGGCAATCTTAGTTGACCATGAGAAAGCATGGTCGCCTTTGATCAACCATACTCAACTATTGTCAACCACAATCAATGTGGTAAACCATAGTCAATTATGGTCACCATGGTTAGCTATGGTTAGCTATGGTTACCCATAGTTAACTATGGTATCCCATCAACCATATTTGGATTTGGAAGCCATGTTTCACCATAGTCAATTATGGTTAGTCATGGTCAACCAAGTCAACTTTCGTTAATAATAGTTAATCATCGTTAATGATTATCAATTATTTTCAACCATGATCAACCATGGTCATCTCTGGTAAACCACAATAAAACTTTGAAAAATATTTTCAACCCATGTTCAATGATTCTCACCATGGCAAACCATAGTCAACCATAGTTAGAATCTGTAAAGACGCTCATCAAAGGTCAGCATGGTTGAATAGGATCAACCATGTCCATCCATTGTTAACATGGAAAACCATAATATATGATTAGAATACTATGGTCAACTATGTTAAAATTGGAAAAAAAATGTTCACCCATGGTTAGCCATGGTTAACCATGTCCAACAATAGTCACCCTTGGAAAAAACGATTAACCATCATCAAACATGAGGAACCATGATCAACCATGGTTAATCATAATCTATCATAATCAACTATAATTAGTTATGAACAATCATGGTCATACATAGTCAACTCTATATAGACAATAATAAACTCTAGTTAACCATATCTTTAACATATTTAGCCATATTCAACCATGGTTTACTAAGCCTCCCCATGCATATCATGTAACATACCCCCTTATTGAGCAGCGGAAATTACTATGTCATCTGACTCCCTAGGTGAGATTATGAGATTCGGGTAAAAATTCATATGTTTATTTTTATTTTTTGTTTTCCTTACTTTGTTTTGGCATATTTTATTTCATAGGTACTCCTCAGACAACTATTATGTGACCTCTCTACAAAAACCTTTACATGATGATATCCAACATAACTCTAAAACATTAATTGCATTCAAGGTTTTACTATGATAGTAAACTCTTGATAAGTTAGGGTTTTGATTATCTTTCTTTCATGATTTTTCATGAGATATAGGCATGAACAAAAATTCATAGTTAATTTATACTTTCTTTGTCATACCAATAGAATTAGGTGCCATCATTTACCTCTAGGAACTATTATTTTCCTTTTGGTGCTACCTTAACCTTCAAGGGTGTATGTTTAGCAACTAATTATGGGGATAATCAAAATACCTATTACCGTAACATATGGTCAGAATAGAGGATACAATCATATTGTTCCTTAAGCAGGTACTTAACTAAGGACTTGCAAGGAATGCATACAGATACCATGTATATATAAAAGACTAGCTAGGAATGTATGTGACCAATTTAGATGTCATTGTGATTACTAGTCCCCCTAATACATTCCAACTCAATAATGTTACCTTATTGCCTAATTTCATTGTAGTTTAAGTATGAAAATACATATTTAATAAGAAAAATTGACATATATATAACCATGGTTCCAAATCATATAAAAATTATCATTTTTATAACCAAAATGAGGAGAAGTCGAGAATATCAAAATTTATTATTCTAGATATCATTTATATTAGCAAAAGAAATGAAAACCAAAAAAAACTCAACGCTCTAATGGAAGCATTTCACTATATTGCACAAATGCAACATATTTAGATGAGGAAGACATATTTAGTTTATGAATAGGACCCTCGCCTATACATAATTTAATAGGATTCATTTATGAATTTTCATAAATGCTCTTATTAATCAAAAATTAGATCTAGCCAATGACATAATTATAGTGTATGCTTATTCAAGGTTGCTTGATGTATGCTTATTATTTTGGAAGATAAATTCATAACACTCAACATAGCTAGACCTAATAGATGGTTGTAAAATGTGATGGATGCATCATGTGAAATGATTAAAACCATTCAAAAACTTGTAATGTGAGATATAATTTTTTTGCAAAGGGTGAACACACAACTCTCTTTTCAATAGTAAAAGGAAATGTAGCAACCATAGGTGTAACTAGATACCAAGAAAAATAACAGCAATAAAATGTTGGTCAAGTGTGGTACTATCAACATTAACATTTAATACATCATGAATAATCTAGATTCCAAGTAAATAAGTTATATTAGAAAGTAACAAGATACATTATTTACTTAGTAGCACACATATTTCAAGATAATTTAGCATGATTTGAGCTATGCTTAAGATTTGGTGTAGACTGGGCTGAATATTTAATTATTTATTTTTTGTTGTTAACGTACTAAATTTGTTGATTTTAGTCTTGTTCATAGACCCTATACAATAATGTAAGGTACGACCTTATAACAACAACTACATAGGCCACTGTATGTGTATTATCACAAGTGGTGGTATCAAATATTGCATCAATATAACATATATACTATTGTTGTTATGTTTTTACACTCCTTGCATTAGAGGTTTGCAAAGTGAACAGGCTTATTAAGGCGAAGGCTTTAACAAATCAATCACCCTTCTTATGATGCATAAATTGCAACACATCTTAGATTTTTCGCTCTCGTAGGTCGTATACATATTAATAAGGAGGTTTGTAACAAAATATTGTGTGCATCCCTGATGTTAATACAATCCAGGTACTAGGAATTGCAAGGCAAGGCCATACAAACTTTTCACACATAGCCCATACAAAAAAGTTTTGGATGTATGAAGAACTCATCTCATTAAGTTTGATGGTTATTGATGGTATGAAAGGATTATTAACTAATTTAGTAATGACACTCCACCCCCATAAAACTATAAAGGGACAACACATATTAACATAAATTCAATTCATGATAAGACTACATAACTAATCAATAAAATGGGATTTTCTAAGCTAATGTTTATAAAGAAGAAAATATGTTTTTGTAATATATCACTTGAATGAAAATAGGTAAACCACTTTATAATTTAAACTATAAATACTAGTAGGTTTTGATTGTGTGAATATCATGACCAAATCAGAGTACCATGCATTCAATATCTTCAATAACAATAGTCCACCAATAGGCCACAACTCTAGGAATTGTAATTTATTGACAATAGAACATATTGTAAAAATGTCCTTAGTAGATCACCATATTTAGAGAAAAATGCACATTAGGATAGTGAAAAGGATTCTCCACCCAACCATAGATAAAGTGAAACTAAAACCTCATGTAGCTTTCACGTCTTAGCTGGAAAATACTATCATAATGACCACACTTCTACATGTACCAAGGTTTATAGAGGTGTAGCACCATCCTCTCACATCTACCCAAGAAATCTACCAGCCTAGGTAAAAATGCGACAAGAGGCCACTATCATATGATTTGACCTCCTACGTCATGTTAAGGAAGTGGAACTGATGGAAACACACCATACATAAATTAATCATCAGCTACAAGACCCTCAAGAACCAGTCCAATACTTTAGACAGCTTGCCTTGGGGTCCCACTAATTTTTCGCACAACTTAAGCCTCAGCGACTACTATGTTATAGGCATGAGGGAAACCAAAAATCCAATGTCACTCTTAGAGGCTTGCATGTCAATGACCAGAGACAAAAACTGTCAATGGTATACCAACAACTCTGGGCTTTGAGCCACTTTTTAGGCCTAGAGCCCAGGTCACTACCCATAATTGAACAATCTCTTCAAATAACTAAAATAATGTGGAAATGATAGTATTAAAGAAAATACTTGTTTAAGACCTTGACTCAACCGCTACTAGCCATGATAGGAATTTCGTCAAACATATCATGAATATGTAATCTACAGGTGTAAATAAACGTTCTGAGCATAGGGATCACATACTTAGTTGAGAATCGCTAACAACCATTTATACCTCAATACATCAACTCCCATTCCATCCATTAGGTCATAGATATATTGATCATTAAATTACAAGTGAAAACATGATGAAAGCCATATATGACTATTGTCATAAAACACATACATAGCTAACATAATGGAAGCAAAAATACTCATGAAAGTACAAACATATAGACCACATATAATCCATCAAAATTCTCATAGAAATACAAGGAGAAATACCCTTTCAGTAATGATGCAAAATCGAAACTCGAGATGGGACTTCCATGTTCCACCCGAATGTACAATGGTTAAGCCAAATCTCTCTTCAAACATTCATCCCCATGCCATATTCCAAGCATGAATGTGGGATCTCATAGAACATGTCAATCAAAAGTCATATAGGGCTTCCAAAGGCCATCCACCTACCCATCAAATGGTGATTCCACCACCTGGTTGGACATCACAAAAGCAATTATCAAATTGGTCTCCATCCAAGCCTTCCAGTGCTTCGAGGGCATTTTTTCCAGCCAAGGCTTCCAGAGCATTTGTCCAACCAGGGATTCTAGGACTAGTAGCTCAAGTCACTAAGGGCTTCCAGAGTGTTTTTCCAACCAAGGCTTCCAAGACTAGTAACTCAACCCAAGCTATTATAGGGCTTCAAGAACATTTGTCCAACTAGGGCTTCCGGGAACTAATAACTCAACCGAAGCTAAGGAAACATGAGAACCAACCAAAACAAAACAATGAAAATAAACACACAATCACCATGTCTATCTAGGAAATGGAAAGGCTAGGAAATCCACAGTCAGTCCCAGCCATTCTCCATTCCAATAATAGATCACAACCAACAATCCACATGCATATACCATGCATGGAAAAACTAGTGAAGGAAACATACATACAACTCGTTAACTACAAGCAAATCTAACATTGTTGCTGATCCCGATGCCCTCTTTTGCTTTCCTGCTCTTCCTTTGCCTTCTTGCTAAAAATCCAAGTATGCCACACCCTCCAAGAGTGCTCCAAGAAAAGTCTAAGTCTCCAAGAGTATGAGAGAGAGAGAGAGAGAGAGAGAGAGAGAGAGAGAGAGAGAGAGAGAGAATAATGAGAGAGCTCCAAAACTGAACCGACATAAAGTTACCAACTAATCCTCAGAATAATTTTATGAGTGAGGCCACTATTTTCTTCACTTTCCATTGTTTTCCTTCAATTTCCTCCTCACATGTGACCTGCGACCTTTCACCTCCCTTTTCTCCCAATTTCCATTATTTTCAAAAATAAATGTGCCAAATATTCCATTTTTCCTTTCCAAAGCCTTAGTCATTTCCTTTTCCAATTTCCTTAGCCACAAACAATCAAAAGTGATCCCCATCACTAGGAATTTTCCCAACATTCAACTTGAACTAAATGTCCCATCATCGATGATTATTATTCTGTCTTTATTTACTTTTAGTACATGGAATTTTCACCAGGCCTATTACAGAACCCTCCCCCTTAGGGGAATAGCATCATTGGTGTTCAACAATAGCTATAACCACAAAAATGTTGTAAGAAAAACATACTTCCAATGGAGCTTTATAACTTAGCTCAATGTAATATTTACAATGATCAACCTGTTGAGAAACAAACCAAAATGGAAAAATAGCAACATAATATCGTAATGACACGAAACCTATACCGCTTATTGGAGCTTTATAACATAGTTTGTGGTGGTATTTGTTAGTTCCAGTCTTCACAACCTATCACCAGGGATCAAAATGGGCTTTTACTATGTCTATTTTTCAAAGATGTTTTGCACATGATCTTCAGTGAAAATCATATCCTAAGTATTTCCATCAGAACAAGCTTGGAAAAATATTTTCAACGGTATATCACACTCCCATAACCAGTTTCTGGATCAAAAGATATGATCAAAATGAATGAGTGATTCTTGGTTATGCATGTTTTGAGGTCAGTTGCTGCACGCAAGGACAAGTTTACTACAAGATCAGTTTCTGAAATAATGGTGAGGAATTTTTCAAAAGTGAAAGACGTTTTTGTCCATCATATACCAAATAAACAAAACCTCCTTTAGTTTGTGCACAGGTGCTACCATGTGGGAGATATACAGTGATATTTGGAGCCTAGATTAAAACAAAGAAATTTTTATTTTATTTTATTGTATTAGTCATTTTAGTGTGGTGCCATTTTACAACAGATGGAAAGTAATTTTGAAAAACACAAGGAGTTTTTTCTTAACCACGAGCCATATAACAAAAATATCTTTCAATTTATTCATAGGTGTCGTGAATTTGGACATGTGACTAGATATTTACAACTCATTTTCACATATTTAAATTTTTAATGATTTTCTGTTTTAGAGATGATTTTTTGTCTAGATTCTGAGAAACTAGAAACGCGTTTCCAAAATCGGATAGAGGTTTTGCTCCAAAATTACCTTATATACGAAAACCTCTTTCAGTTTTGTAACATGTTCTATGGTTTAGGAGATACGAGTTCATCTTCAACACCTATTTTTAGAAATTTGGTCCAAGTTTAATGTAACTGATTCTATTTTGAAGAAGATGGTTGAGCTCAATTCCCTTAATACATGGATGAGATAAATGTATAAATTTTATGAATTTCATATTGTATAGGTTTGATTTTTTCAACATGAAGAGGAATTTGGACTATGTAAAGTTTTATTGAATATCATAATAAAGCACTTTTTTCCCTTTATGCCTGGGATTCATCACGGTGTTGATCTTTAGTACGCTTTTCCTACAATTCATTTACACATTATGTTTCTTCTACCTTGTTACAGTATTATCTAAGTGATATGTTAGGAATTCATCCATAATGATGCTCCTTTCATGATGATTTTTCTGTTAGTTGTAATGGTTGTCTTAGCAGAATTCATCCTTGGCTAGATGCTCTGTTAAGCAACCTCGTGATTCTCTTTCATCTAAAGTTGTTGTTGCAAATTCATCCTTTTTCTAATGCCTACAGGGTAGCAGACTTTCTCCCTCATATTTCTCACATTTACAATCTTCACTTGGCTGAACACGGCACTTAATTTACCCCAAGTTTGCCAGCAGAAACTGACATCGATTCCATAGTCCAATCACCCTTTCTCTTGTTGTTTTCGACCCAAAACAAATCCAATCATATCCTTTGAGCTACTATACCTAGCCTAAAATTTACATTAAATTTAGTCATATCAAGCCCTAATTGCCAATATCTTAATTGAGATTGACAAGGAGAGATCCCTCTCCTGACCTGGTAGGGCTAGCTACTAGGTTAAGCATGGTTTGATGTTACCCTAGACCTGCCTTCCTTCAGCCTGAGGTAGATTTAGGCACTAATAGTATCTACATCCATATACATATGTCCATAGCCAACAGCATCAAAACGCATACCAAAAAATAGACCAAAGCATATACCAAAATACCAACCCAAAACTTATTTTCCTCAACTGGCAAACAAGGAAGGATACATGGCTCACATCTAATCCACGATCTCCCATGTAGCTTTAGCGGGCCCAAAGTGCTTCCACTACACTTTAACTTGCTCGATTGCTCAGTTCTAGAGCATGAGCAACTTTTTCTACATTATACATTGAGGATTCGGCTGGAATTCTCCATGTGGTTCCACCTGCAATACAAACCAGTTAATCACATGATCAACATCCTTAACATGCCTCTTAAAAAATGATACATGGAAAACATCATGGACTTTCACTGTCGGAGGCAGTGAAATCCGATAGGCTACTGGCTCAATCCTCTCAATAATGTTAAAGGTTCCACAAGTTGTTGTCCCATCTTGGCACATGATCTAATTCATAAGGATCTCTTCTTTGGTTTGATGTGCAAGTACACCTATTCCCCAACCTAGAACTCCTTGAACAACATGTTCCTATCTCCATAACTCTTCTACCTATCTTGTGCTATCTTTAGATTCTCGTTGAGTACCTACATTTCCTGTTCCATGTCTGCCGACATACATGGTCCAATCAATACCCTGTTAACCAGATCACTCCAACGGATGAGAGTTTTACAACTGCGCCCATACAATGCCTTAAAAGGAACCATCCTAAATGACTCTTGATAACCATTTTTGTATGATAACTCAACCAGTGGAAGGTACTCTTCCCACTTCCACTGTTGATCCATAACATACATTCTCAACATGTCCTCCAATATCCTACTGACCCTCTCTATTTGTCCATTGGTCTACAGATCATAAGATGTGCTGAAGGCCAACTCTGTGCCCAAACCTACAAACAACTCCTTCCAAAACTTGGAAGTGAACTTCGCATCCCTATCTAACACAATGTTCTTCATAACATTGTGCAATCTGACCACATCTCGAATGAATACTTGTGGTACATCATTAGCTGAGAATGTAGACTTAACCAGAATGAAGTGTAAAACCTTTCTCAACCTACCCATAATGCCCATGATGGAATCATGTTATCCCATCACTAATTCTCTCTTTGCTGACACTTCTAGTGATGATATTTTATTGATGGTCACCAATGATCTTTTTGGTTACTTTTGGTGATGTTCAATAAATGTTCGTCATCATTTATCATTCCAATGAGTTTTTTATGACGCTTCATGTCTGTGACGGACCTTTAAGGTCCATCATCAATGTCGCTTATGGTGGCACTCTTTAAAAAATCGTTGTTGTAATTGTATATAGTGATGGTCCTTTAAGGTTTGTCACCAAAGGCATTTTCAGTGACACTTTTGGTGAGGTTTGTTAATTTCCCATCACTAATTCTCTCTTTGGTGACACTTTTGGTGAGGGTTGTTAAAGGCCCATCACTAATTATCTCTTTGGTGACACTTCGATTGATGATGTTTTATTGACCCTCACTAGTGCTCTTTTTGGTTACTTTTGGTGATGGTAAAAAAATGTTCGTCATCATTGATCATTCCAATGAGGTTTTGATGACGTTGTGTACCTACTACTATATTTTTTGTCAAAATATAATGATTTAAGACCATTGTTGTGGAGTCCTTTTCAATATATGTCTAAGGTCATAGTGGTTATAATGGCCAGTCAATTTGTTAAGAAGTAATTAGTGTGTATCATTTCCCTCAAGTCATAATAATATAGTCTTCCTATGAGTCAACACATGATTCATCTCTATTAGGTTTATTATCTAGAAAATTTCCTTTAAATAAAGTTCCACTAGTGTGTGTAGGAACTATATTATTTAATACATAATCAAGCTCTATTAACTCTATTAATGAGGGAGACCCATCACTCCTCAACACTCATGGCACACCTTAACATGCTTTGGAACAATACACTAACATTCCTTGGCAGCTTACATGTCTTGGAACATCTTTGTACCTCGAACATCTTTGTACCTAGAACATGTTGCCATGAGTAGGACGTCGAAGCATATGTTGGCATGCCATAGCATAGCATAGAACCCCCTATCATGTGTTAGCATTCCCTGTAGTCCCTATCTTTCCCTTAAACTCCTTGGCATAATATTTCATTGACAAAAATTAGCACTTGGCACACATTGGCACTTGGCATGTATTGGAACATATTATTAGTGTGCCTAGAATGCCCCTTTTTAAAAAGATAAAGTCCCGACTTATTAACCCTCTTATGTGTTAATTTCCTTTCATTTTAGCTTGGTTATTCCTTTTGTTGCCTTGAAACTCCTTAATGCATATTGGCATACTCTGGGACCCTGCACATCCTAGCATGTCTTAGCACTTGGAATGCCTTGGCACTATTTGGCACATGTTAGCACACCCCGGAGCTACCTAGCACACTCTAGCACTTCTTGACATTCCCTGATATTCCCTGGCATGCCTTACGTATTCTTAGCGTACCTTGTCACTCTCTCCTTAACATGACAACTAGCACTGATTGACACTCCCCAACACACCCTCGTATTCATTCACTTCCATGCATTTTGACCTAGTGCTCCCTTGTGTTGTCCTAGTACTCCCTAACACTCCTCAACATGCATTGGCACTCTCTAGCACACCTTAGCACTCATAAGTGAAGAATGAAACTTGTAACCAATGTTACCAAACTCGGAATAGACAATAAATCGGCAAGGCAAAAGATCTAAGAGTTTTAATCAGATTAGGGAAAAATCAGAAAAATATCGGGAAAAAATCAATCAATTCAATAAATAAAAAAGTACACATATATTAAATTAAAAAAGAAAACATTTTTCATTGGTATTTAGTAAAGCCATGTCCAAACAATTCATAATATCAATGGATGTCCAAAATATCATGAATGAATAAGAATCTCATATATGTTATGAGTCCAAACATGATCCAAGTTATTAAGTCATGACTCCTAACAAGTGACTATATAGAACTAGAAGCAACTGCTTCTAAAAGTTTACAAAAATCTACATACTAATTAGAAAAAATTAGTAAATAAGAGTCTAAGACTTTTATTAGTGAGAACTACAAGGGATTCCTCCCACTCCTCTACTTGCATGACTCTCAAAGTTCTTCAAGTCATGTAGGCTTAAAAGAGGAGCCTCCTCTAATTGGACCCAATCTATTGCATTTGTAGTTTGAAAATCTATCTCTTCAAGGTCTATTGGTGAATGCTCCAAACCTATCATTATCATGAGACAATGAAATGTGAATTTAAGTTTAACTTTGAACTTTAAACTTTAAACTTTAAATTCCAAATCAGAATATGAAACCTTCAAATTCAAGCTCTCATATAATATTTTCTTGTTGTGAAGTTGTAGATTGTAATGGAAAATTACAAGGTCATTTAAGCGCTTTTGTGTCAATCAGTTGTGCTTCCTAGAATGTATTTTCTCAAACATGGTCTAGTTGCACTCAGAACCCGAAGCATTGCATGCTTGGTTTAAGATTCAAATGGAAAATCTCTTCAAATTTGGCGTATCACTACAAAAGTTTTTCCACCAAAGACCTAGAAAGTGGCAAGGGCTCGTAAGTAAACATACTAAATACTAAATAGTAAAAACTTAAAAAGACAACAAAATTTAATAAAACAGTTAACATACAAAATAAAGTTAAAACAAATTTAATGAACTGATAAAGCCTTCAAGCCTCAAAGGGTACCTAGCAACACCTTAGACCTTTCTTGTATAACACTGGTATAGGAAACTAATTTAGGTGGTGCTCTATAATCCCATAGTTGGGAAAAGACACGAATTTGAAATTCTGGATCAGGGAAGCACCTTGCCATGCATGTCATAACTCCTCTGTGAACCTCCCTATCCTCATTAAATTTGCTGTTATGATAAAAATACTATGGGTTTAAGAAGTACCTAGCAGCATGTAAGGGAGAATGCAATTTCCTATCCCAATGTGAATCAATAATGTTCTAAAGAGGCATATACTTCTCCTCCTCATCCCCATATCTTCTTTTGATGGCCTCCTTTGCGAGATCCATCACCTCATAAATGCAACCCATAGTGGGTTTGTCACCATCAACCATCCTGAAATTTCAAGCTTTCAAATTTGAATTAATATGAAACATTGAAAATAAAAATAAGCTTGAAATGAAATTTAAAACATGAAAAAGTTAAAAGACTTGAAATACTTGAGAACTCTAACAAGGGATTCCATCACAACAATAATTTCTTCGGCATCTTTCCAGAAACCACCATTAAACTCAAGTGCAACAACTTCAATTCTTCCAAGGGTCTTGGAATGTTTAGATGCCATCCACTTAGGTCCCAAGGACATCCTCTTCAGATTTATCTTTTGCTCAACGACAAATTGAAAAGATATGAAATTTGTTGCAAATCTAGTCACTGCAGGTCAAACAAATTCTTTACGTTCGATGTATTTTCTCATGGTGTTTAGGAAAATAATGTGTTTGTATAGGTATTTAATTATGGAATTCTCCTTATCCACAACCTCATCTATACAATGAAGCTTACCAATATCCTCAAGCATTAAATCTATACAATGGGCAACATAATAGGTCCAAAAAATGGTGGGGTGCCTATTCTCAAAAACTCTACAAGCAGCCATATAATGAGCTGCATTGTTGGTGACAATTTTTACAACATGTTCTTCTCCCATTTCTTGAATGACTTTCTCCATCATTTCACAAATAAGTTGTGCAGTCTTAACCTTGTCTGAGGCATCCACTGATTTGAGAAACATTGTACTGACTTTACAAGATACAAGGATATTTATTAAAGTTCTATTCCTCTGATCTACACAGCCATCACTCATGATCGTGCACCCTGTTTCTACCCATCATGAACGAAACTCAGATAGCACAAGCATTGAATATTCAACACTTTCTAATAGAAAATTTGTCCTAATGCTCAATAATGAAGGAGCTTTGAACCCTAGACCTGCAACAACAATTGCATCAATCGTGAATTACCAATAAGGACTTATGGCATAGTGGAAAGATATGTCAGAATAGTACCAAATGTTAGCAATGGCCTTCCTTGCCTCATTATGGATATTTCTTTTTCAAATCAGTGGTATCCAAGGTAGGTTAGGAACCGGGTTTTGTGTGGGGAGAAAAAAAGGTGTTTATGTTTCCACCTCCAATGTTGAATGCAAAAGGATTCATTTGGCCTTGAGTTTGACTTGGACTAGGAGGCATGTGTGGGAAACTTGGGAACTACATTGAGAATTCAACACAGGGAGATGACAATGGGGTAGTGGAAGAAAAATTGTTAACTCGAAGAGTTCCTATTTCTTTTTTCCCTTTTGTTTTTTTGCATTATGCTGACTCAACATATCAATGGCCAAGGTTGCTTGATGTTTGGCATTTTTGTCAACATTTTTGCAGAGACCTATATCATGGCCGAGTATTTGTGCAAGGTGGTACTTGAATCTCTAAATTCCTCCACTACATTTCGCTTTGAAAATTTTACAAAGGAGCTTAGGGTCTCCAAGAATCTTGTCACAATAAGCCCAAGCAAAGTCCTTCTCCTTTAGCATTGTTGTTGTTTTGGGCTTATGTTTAAATTACAGCTTATGTTTAGATTTGGATTTGTGCCTTCTACTTAATTTGGATCCTGTAAAATACAATAAAAAATTCAAATTCAAATTTCCATACATAACTTCGTAAAAAAGAGGGTTGAGGTTAAAGGATATGAGGTTTTGTTAAGGATCAAAGACAAGTCTATCCAGCAATGTAAGCACATTTCAACGTAATATATCATTATGACCTTGAAACACAATTAGTTATATATGAGGAAATTCTACCTAAAGGAAAAATTATCAATAGATATTGCATTACAATCTTGAATTTGCAAGTTTTTTTAGTAGAAGACAATTGAACCAATACATCAATAACATATTCTGGAAGAACAAAAATACCCAAAGTTGTGAATGCATGGTTAAAGCCTTTGAAGTCGGCAAGACATCGACCAAGGAAGGAATGCTTGATGACTTGGTTGATGGTTGGTATGAAATTATTACTTAGTGCATTTTTAAAATCTATTTAAGCCCCATTTATAGGGTTGAAAAGTCATAACCAAAGGAATATGTTGAACATTCGATTGATGAACAGTGAAACTTGAAACTTGCCATTGAAAACGACATTGAAACTTCAATATAGTAATATACTTATTAGTTAATCCAAGTGACAATGTACCTCGATTTTTTAATAGAGAAGTAGCTATGCCTAAAGGTAACACACGGTGAAGGTGACGTGCGACTACCTGAGGGTCGATATGGAGTATGGATAGAGAAAGAATTGGCAACTGCCTGATATAGAGTCTGGACCTAGGCTCACCTTACCGGTTCCCCGATATTGAGTCTGGACTGTGTAATAGTGAGTAGTGATTGATTACTGAAGGTATTGACATATGAGTTTTGGGCATGAGTGTTAGGTCCCTATAATACTAGTGATTACCCCATTACCTTTGTAGTTGTATCCCTTATTAATATTGTTGTGTCCCTATTGTCCCCATATTGTTATTACTGTGCCCCATAGAATCCCTCTATTGTTATTTTTGTGCCTTTATATTATTATTGCTAGGTCGGTGGGTTATATTGTGACTCCTTAGACTCCTATATAGAGAAAGGAGGTTTTGTCATTTGAATCATCAAAGAATCAGTCATTTATGTAATGTAAAGGAGGTTGCCCCCTCGAAGAGGCTGAATTCTAAGACATTGATCTATATTTTCTATCTTTTTGTGAATTGGTTTCATCGCATTTGGTATCAGAGCTTTGGATTCGAGGGTTTCACACTAAACCTCGGGTCTGAATTTCAGAGCTTTTCGCACTATATTTGTGGAGCTATGACCTGAGGAAGTTGGTATTTTTGCAGTCTCCTCAATTACATTCCAAACAGGTGACCTGGGGAAAATCGTCATAACTTTCTCTCTGAGAATCTGATTGAAATTTCATAAGAAGGTACAGAAAGATGATGGATTGTAGTTTCTTGTATATATTTTTTAGAGCCAAAGGTCAAAACAGGGACACGTGGCATGTCATACAAGTTCACTCTACTGAATTAGTCTATAATCAATTCACTGGGGAGATTTGGCATAACTCTTCCTTGGAGAATCCAATTTGGATCAGACTGGTGGCATTGGAAAGAGGACACAGAGGGTTACTGGAGCTTGCAATTTTAGAACTGGAAGATCTGAAATTACATAGATGCATCAGAGGAAATATCAAGCTCCTACAAAGTGAAAAAAGGTGTGTAGATTTTTTTAAAGTTTTGTTTAAGCTTGGTTTGAAAAATTATTTTGAAGGAATTCAAAGGGCATAGTGGAGCATTATTATTGGTAACTGATGCCCCGAGGAAAGAAAATGCAAACATCTAGTAAGCAACCTGAAAGCTCTAGCATGACTCATGAAGAAGAGGAAGAAATGCTACATGATATATCAAAATTACAAGACCAAGTGCAACAAATGTCACTCTCACAGAAGCTAACAGAAGCTAAGATAAAAGGTGTGGAAGCTAAGATGGATGATTTGAAGATAGATTTGAAGACAGATTTGAAGACAGGCATGGCAGATTTGAAGACAGATTTGACAAATTTTCTACAAGAAATACTTACTAATGGTGAAAGGGTAGTAAAGGAAACTCATGATGCGAACCAAAGAAATGTTAATCATGATTTCATAGACTCTAATGTTGGATCTAAGACCCCAACATATTCCAAAAATTGATATGAGGAAGTTTGATGGCAAGGATCCCGCAACATGGATATTACAGATAGAGAAATTTTTCGATCTCAATAATATGCAAAACACACAAAAGGTACATATTGCAACTTTATATTTGGAACCAAATCAGTTTGTATGGTATCAATGGCTTTGCTCTCATAAACAAATTATCACTTGGGCAATTTTTACAGAAGAATTGACACCACTTTATGAGGATACAAAAAGTAACACTTTTTTTAGCCAATTGATAAGTCTCAAACAAAAGGGTTCAATAAGGGAGCACATTGAGGAGTTCCAAAAATTGAACATAAGGGTAAAAAATATTCCGGAGGAGCATAGGATTAATGTGTTCATAGGGACTTTAAAGGATAATATCCAACATGATGTTCGCCTTTGGGAACCTGATTCATTAGAGAAGGCATTCAGGTTAGCAAGAAAAATGGAAAGCAAAATTATGGCAACCAGGGAGCATACCACTCACAACTATAAAGATGGAAGTGTTGTTGCCCCTAGTCTTCCACAACCTATAAGGTTGACACCACAACAATTGGAAGAAAAAAGAGCAAAAGGGCTTTGTTACAGTTGTGGTAGCAAATACACTAAAGGTCATAAGTGTGCTGAGAAGAAATTATTCTACATAGATTGTGAAGAGGAAGAAGAAAAGGAGCAAGGGAGGTCAAAAGAAGAGGATATACTCCAGGAACAAAGCCTAGATAAAGAAGAAATGAATCTGACCATATCTTGTAATGCATTGTCTAGAATTACCACTCCTCAAACCATCAAGATAGAAGGACAAATCAAGAAGAAAAAGGTAATAGTATTGATTGATTCAGGAAGTACCCACAATTTTATTCATTGTAAGGTAGCAAAATAATTGAATTGCTTTTTATATCCAACACCAGAGTGTCAAGTGATGGTTGCAAATGGAGGAACAATAAATTGCTCTGGAAAGTGCCATAATATCAAGCTATCCATGGGAGAATATGTATTGACTAGCCCAATGCTCTCAATTCCAATGGGAGGTGCTGATGTTGTATTAGGAGTCCAATGGCTACAATCCTTGGGTACAATAGCTTTTAATTTTCAAGAACTTTTCATGAAATTTTCTATGGAAGGAAAGCAAGTTGTATTAAGAGGTATTGCAGGGAAACCGGGAAAGATAATAAGCTCTAATGGTATGACAAAGCTTCTAAAAAAGGAACAAAAAGGTGTAATTGCACAATTATGTTCGCTAGATGTTTCCACATTGGAATCATCTATTTCTCCAGATCTCCAAATAGCCTTGAACAATCATTCCAAGGTATTTGAGACTCCCAAAGGTCTCCCACCTATTCGTGATCATGATCATGCTATTCATTTGATTCCAGGAAGTGTTCCTCCAAACATCAGGCCATACAGATATCTCTATGCCCAAAAGAGTGAAATTGAACGTATGGTTGCAGAAATGCTAGACGCTGGTATAATTCAACCAAGTCAAAGTTCTTTCTCTGCTCTAGTAGTATTGGTGCACAAGAAGGATGGATCATGGCACATGTGTCCAGATTATAGGGAGCTCAACAAGCTCACTATTAAATATACGTTTCCCATTCCTGTCATTGATGAATTACTAGATGAATTGCATGGATCAATTTACTTCACCAAGTTGGATCTTCGTTCAGGATATCATCAAATCAGAATGAAGACTGAAGACATTTCGAAAACAACATTTAGAATTCATGAGGGTCATTATGAATTTTTTTTCATGCCTTTTGGCCTTACCAATGCACCTTCTACATTTCAAGGTTTGGTGAATTCCATTTTCAAACCCTTCCTTAGA
>APFE030040485.1:26894-54855 GCA_000404065.3 Pinus taeda | reverse complement strand
GGTTCAATAATGGAGCACATTGAGGAGTTCAAAAATTGAACATAAGGGTAAAAAATATTCCAGAGGAGCATAGGATTGATGTGTTCATAGGGACTTTAAAGGATAATATCCAACATGATGTTCGCCTTTGGAACCTGATTCATTAGAGAAGGCATTTAGGTTAGCAAGAAAAATGGAAAGAAAAATTATGGCAACCAGGAAAGCATACCACTCACAACTATAAATATGGAAGTGTTGTTGCCCCTAGTCTTCCACAACCTATAAGATTGACACCACAACAATTGGAAGAAAAAAGAGCAAAATGGCTTTGGTATAGTTGTCATAGCAAATACACTAAAGGTCATAAGTGTGCTGAGAATAAATTATTCTACATAGATTATGAAGAGGAAGAAGAAAAGGAGCAAGAAAGGTCAAAAGAGGAAGATATACTCCAGGAACAAAGCCTAGATAAAGAGGAAATGAATCTAACCATTTCTTGTAATGCATTCACTGGAATTACCACTCCTCAAACCATCAAGATCGAAGGACAAATCAAGAAGAAAAAGGTAATAGTGTTGATTGATTCAGGAAGTACTTGTTAGCACCTAAATCTACTTTAGGCTAAAAAAGGCAGGGTCTAGGGTAACATCAAACCACGCTTAACCTGGTAGCTGGCCCTACCAAGTCGGAAGAGGGCTCTCTCCTTGTCAATCTCAGCAAAATATGATCAATCAGGGCTTGATATGACTGATGTGAATACTGATCTTAGGCTAGGTATGTGTGCAGAAGATTTTAATTGAATTCGATGATGTTTTGTTGGCTCAAATGTGAAAGGCAGATTTGGGTTTGGGGAATGAGGCTCAGTTTTGCACAGATCTCTATGGGGCAAGGTAGGCAAATGATTTGATACTTCAAATTGAATTAAATGGAGAGCTTTTAGACAGGTGAGGAGTTGAAGTGGGATAGAAAACCTCAGAGATCCACTTCAAACAGCTGAAAACATAAATAACTAAGCAAACCCTAGGTAGACCACTGCAATTTCAATGGGTTCTACCTTTATCCTTGTTTGTTTTAGTTAAGATGAAGCAAGAGAGATGATGGCATACATAAAACACATGTAAACTTATAATTACAGAAGGAAACACAATACCAAAGAAAGATTCCACATGAATCCCATAAAGTGCTGCAAACACTAGTCTATTCCTTAGCCAAACTGTTGAAGCTCCAAGCTTTCTCAAATGTCCAACCCTTGCTAATGACTGAAAAATCACAAGATATAGGCAAACAAAAACTCATCCTAGCCTCTAGGGGTCGAGCTCATGAGTTTAGCAGTTGTTCCAACAAATTCTAAATTGAGAACTAAAAGTAGGTAGTAGAATAGCTTGCCTCTAAAAACTAGGGAACTGATTCATTCAGTTGCAAACCACCTTTTCATGGATGAATCTATCTCTATGAGTGAAAATTTAGCATAATTACATCAAGATCCATGAAATTAAATTAAATTACATCATGATTTTGACATCTAGAAGGAGAAAAATCAAACTATCAAGAGACTAGGCGAAAAACAGAGTATTTTTGGTCAAATTGAGCAAAATTTCCCCAATGTGTTGCATTGATTTCCCTATGCGTAATGTCTTTTTCTAGTTGCCACTGGAGGCCTTCCCAACGTCCAAATTTGCTCCAAGTGTGCTTGTTGGAAAGGTCTACCTGTCTGCTTTCTAGAAAACGTAGAATTGTTTATTTTACCTCCATTTACCCCTCCAAAACTGATTTCTCCCAACATTGCTTCCTGTGTGTCCAAAAAGGGGGAAAAAGGTCATTTTTGGGGTGGTTTTGACCTTTTTTGGGGCTCAAAACCTATCAAAATTTCTTGGAAATTTGTGGGAATGCATATTTTTTCATGAAAAATAAAAAAATCCTAATTTTTCATCAAAAGGAGACCTCCATCAAAAGCAAGCACCAGGTGGCACGGTGCATCGGGCAGAAAAACCTGTTTTCTAAGCCAAAAATTTCAAAGTTGTAAAAAGTGTCCCAAATTTCTTGAAATTTGGGCTGAGTGTCCTTCATCAAGTGCTATGTTGGGCCAAGGAATCCTCAGCCAAGATCTGAAGTCTATCGTTTTGTTTTTGCTTCCCTGATGCCTTCTTCAACTTGGCCTTCAAAATCCTGATTCCTGCTTTGCACACCTTGTTTCTCGCCAAGTAATGACGGGCCATGTGCCTCAACATAGTTTTCTCATTGTTGGCCTTCTCTAGCATCCTTTCCCAAGTGCAAGTTTGTTCTCTCAAGCCAAGATTCCTGGTTATGTTCAATCTCTTGCTCATACCCATGATCACTGTCTCTTTCCATTGTTTTCCTTTGGTTTTGAAAAATGTGGTTGTATATGGATGGTTTTGTGGATAACAATGTGAAAATATAGTGGAGGAATTAAATGGGTAGATTGTATTGAAGAGAGTATAAAAATGTATGTGTGAACAGAGTTTAGGGATGGGAGTAAGAGTTTTAGGGATGTGAGTAGGGTTTAGGGATATGGATAGGGTTTGGGGAGTGTAGCGTTTGGGAAATTATATTTGGAGAATTGGATTAAGGGGAAAATGTATGAGGGGAGTGGGATTAAGGGGATAGGGTATACAACCCTTATTGCAATGAAGAAAACTAGGGTTTCACCCTAGAAGCTAGGGTTTTAGAGTTTTGGGGATAGGGGAGTAGGATGAGTGGAAATGAGAGGGGAAATGGGAAATGAAATTAGTGAAATGTAGTGAAGGGGATGTGAAAGTGGTGGAGGGGATAAGACAACAAAAAATGGCAATTTTTCAAACCCTAGGAAGATTTTCAATGAAACTGTGCAAGGAGCTAGGGTTTTAATATTTCCCTATTAAATCACCAAGAGGACTGAGACAAACTCATGCATTGACCATATTGGAGTGTGAACTTACTTGGGCAATTAGGAATTTACAATTTTTGGAGATTTGGTGGAAGATTTGAATGGATTTCAATCTTTGTACCCAATGCGCTACGCTGCCCCAATGCGTAGCGCCAGTTATAAAATTACACTGTAAATCACTGCCTAATGCATAGCGCTAGCTCACTGCGTAGCGCATTTTTACAGGAGACCTTTGGAGGCTTTTCTAGTGTCTAAATTGGGTGTGGGATAGCTCGTTGGAAACATTATCGAGTCTAATTTCCACCTCAATTGGAATTTTTCAATTTGGAGTTCATTTGCCCTATCAAAAATCAAATCTCCCAACACTGGTCAAAATGTTCAAAATGAGGTTGCCTAAAGGCAGAGTGCTGTTGCAGTCAACCTTTGAAGGTATTCCTCAACTAGAAATTGAGATCATGAGATCATTTGGAAGCTCTTTGTGTCTAGTTATCATTTGACTCATCAAGCAAGTCATTTGGCTAACCAAGCTAGGAGAAATCTTGATTGTCCCAAGGTCACTTCAGAGGCGCATCAATTCTCCTGAGGAAATTGTAGTTTTGACATTTCTCTAAAACCGTGACACCTGTGTAAAACGTGAAGGAGGTTTTCCTTCCTTGGACTATTGTGGACAAATAGATCTCTCAGTTTTCCCAAATTCATCTTTTCTTTCTCAGAAACATCATTGGAGTAAAACCTATCCCAATGTGTGGAATAGGGGATTTGTCGAAATGAAGTCAAATGAAGGGGATAAGGGGCTTCTAAATTCTTGAGAAAGTTATTGGAAGTAGGGAGGTATGTTAGGAAGTAGGGGAAAGTGGAATTTAAAAGATTGAGTGAGCGAAAGGGGTCCAAAAGGGCAAAACACAGGCCTAGCCTAGAAAATTGTCAAGTTGTAGCAAGAAATTAGGGTTTGTGCAAAAATGAGGAATTTGGGGGATCTCAGTGATGGGAAGTGTTTAATAAGGTACATTCAGGTTAAAGGAAAGTGTATGAACATCAGGATACAATTTTTACCGATGATTTGACCATCCAAGAGAAATTACCTTCAAAACCCTAGGAGAGGGAAATGAACCTTACCTAGGCACAACTGAAGCATGAACAAGGTGTAAAATTACCCAGTGGAACTTTACATGATGATGAAAACCCTTTGAATGATGGTACACTCATCTGAATGGTGACATGGACCGACATTTGGACAACTTTGAAAGGAGTGAAAACAAACCCTAGACCTAATACCTAGTGACCAAATTTTACTTGAAGACTCACTGAAATGTCAAAAATTTTACCTTGACACCTTAAAATCACTTTGTAGGAGCATGTTTGATCACTGAAGGAAGGCTGCAAAGACTGACACTAACATTGGCTCCAATGGGGATGGTAGCTCCTTGGAGGTGCTAAGAACAACAGATCTTTAGGAGAGCAGACCAGTGCCTTATCCATTGGGCAATGGAGTCAAAAATTCAAGCTCAAATGCATGACTGAAAACTGACGAATTGATGACACAAATTGACCCTCACTCAACTAAAAATTGACTCGATACTTAAACACAACTGACAAACTGGAAATGATGCTCAAAGTAGAGCTTATTCATCAAAACCTACTCTAGCAGTTTCATTCATCACTTGATCAAGTGAAATGAAACAACCAATGCAACCAAGTAAGTATTCTGGCTACTATTTGAATTCTCCACAGGTGCTTTCTTATGAACAATAAGAGAGAACTACTGAAAGGCAACTCCCCTGAAAACTTGTGAATAGATCCATTGAATATTATGGATTCTCTATCTGCCTCCAAAAACACTGCATAAGGATCTTGAAGTTCATGCACACTGGGACTTAGCTCATCCAATGAATTACTTTTCTTCTCCTTGTACCATGAATGCAAACTTTGATATGAGCTTTGTGACGAGACTCCTACTGAAAATGACAAAGAAACCAACTGCCGGATCAATTTTGTATCAATACTTGTTTCAATCTCACAGTTAGCTAGTCGAGAAGGACTTTGACTGCATACATCATCCAAAACATCAGCTATTGGATTGTGAAAAACTTGAAAAGACTACTACAACCCATTTTATATTGGTGCCGATGAGATTACATGATTCCCTACAAGCTACTCATCCTTTACTGAAAATGTATTGTCCAAATTTTCCTTCAAAAACTGAAATGATTCAAAACAAAATGGTACGGAATCATCTTGTATCATTTGATCATATGTTCCAACTTCCAAGTCTTCATATGAAACTTGATAATAAATGGCTTTCGGGGGCTGCAAATCTGGATATGAGAAGTCTTGAACAAGGTTTTCATTGCCCTTAGGATGGTCCAAATCAAGACTTGTCGACAGTTGATTTCTGATTGCATGAATGTTTTCTCCGATGAACTGAAATGAAGCAAAATAGAAAGGAAAAGATCCTTCACTTACTTCAAAATTTTCTGCACTTTCCTCATCACTGTCATAGCTGATATGTGATGGCTGAACATTGTATTCGAGTTGCGGAAAGTGAACTTTTTCTTCCTACAAACTAGCTGTTGATTTGTCTGTAAGATTAGCTTCTGCCTGGAGAACATAATCATCATCATACTGATCAAACTAAGGCAAATCACTAGTATAAAACACATCATTAAGCATACATGTCATATCAATAGATCTCTCTCCTCCAATATGATCTATAAAACAATCATTATCGGATCTATGACAACTGGGATAAGAAATAAGATGTTTTAGATTAGCAACTTGTTCCTCTTCAATCAGCGAGCCATGGGCTTAAACATTATACTCATTCCTTGTTGTGATCCTTTGCATCATCTCTTCCACTGGACTTACCAAAATGTCGACCTTTACCTCTAAAGATGTCAATTCCTATGGATCTATGTTTTTCATCTCTTCTTCCTTCAAATTTTCCCTTCCAATCAAAAAATGAGCCTCTACATCTACTGCATTGTTCTGCATCTCTTCAAGTGTTGCAAGGTTTCTTTCCCTCAGCTGAAACTCCATTTCCGGATCAAAGGCACCCTGGTAGTGCAAGAGAGCAAATCCAAGAGGAGGTCTTATATTAACAGGCATCGAATAATAAAATTGGTTAAATCTGGTAGAAAATTGTTGTACTGTCTCCCCTGGTTGTCTTTTCAGCTGGTTGTACTCTTCTATAATCAAGAAAGTGTTCTGTCTTACCACCCACATGTCGAGGAAAACTTTGATGAACTGCTGGAAATCTGAGATGCTCGCATCAGGTAGGGTTTTGAACCAACTCTTGACTTTGCCTTGCAAAGAAAGAGTAAAATGCCTAATACTAACGTATTCTTCATCAACTTCAAAAAGTTCAAGAAAGGAATCAAAATTCGATACATGTCTCTCAGCAGTTTTGTTGTGACTTTCACCATCAAATCTTGGTAGATATAGATCATGGTCTTTAGGGAAAACATGGATATAGGAGGTAAAATCAGAGGCTTGTATCGATATGGAATTTTAAAAGGAAGTGGGGTATGTACAGAAGTTGTAGAATCAATCTTGGTCTCTTGGGGCTCATCAGTTTGAAGACGGTCATCACAAGATTCAGAAAAAGGGTCTTGATCAAGCTCAAAGGCATGCAAATATTTGGTACAATCTTCAAAGGGAAGGAATCAAATGCAGGTCGAGGATCTCTTCTCAAACATAGTATACTTTGCAAAGCCTTCTTGACATTCTCGGGAAAAGAGAAGAAATAATTTATAAAGAAGAACAAAATGTCTTGGATGAAATTCCAACTTGAATACCTAATCTCTCCTTATTGTCCTTTCCTATTTTTGTTGGTCAAGTTCATCCTCCAGTGGAGTCCTTGGATCTAATCTCGAAATTGATTTGGAATCGCGAGGTGAATGATTTCAGCTTTTCTAGTGTCTGATCGTTGTCCACCATCAACAATCAGATCTGAACTTGATACATGTTACTGAGGAAATTTGCAAGTCAGATGTTCAGCTTATAAGACTAGACCGGAGATTGACTGAAGCAACTTTTATCTACTTATGCACTCGCAAAACAATGTGCAGTTCGAAGGCTTCCTGGCATAACTTCAGGCTTCGTCTGTAGTTTATAAAGAAAGAAAACTAACAAAAAAATAAGTTTTTCTTCCCCAGTATGCTCGCCACTATGTTAGTGCCTAAATCTACCTCATGCTAAAAAGGGCAGGACCTAGTGTAACATCAAACCATGTTTAACCTGGTAGCTAGCCCTACTAGGTCGGGAGAGGGCTCTCTCCTTGTCAATCTCAGAAAAATATGATCAATGGGGGCTTGAGATGATTGATGTGAATACTGATCTTAGGCTAGGTATGTGTGTAGAAGATTTTGATAGAATTTCATGATGTTTTGTTGGCTCAAATGTGAAAGGTAGATTTGGATCTGGGGAATGAGGCTCAGTTTTGCATAGATCTCTATGGGGCAAGGTAGGAAAATGATTTGATACTTCAAATTGAATGAATGGAGAGATTTTGGACAGGTGAGGAGTTGAAGAGGACAAGAAAATCTCAGGGATCCTCTTCAAATAGCTGAAAACATAAATAACTAAGAACACCCTAGGTAGAGCACTACAATTTGAATGGATTTTATCTTTATCCTTGTTTTTTTTAGTTAAAATGAAGCAAGAGAGATGATGGAAAACATAAAGCACATGTAAACTTACAATTACAGAAGGAAACACAATACCAAAACAGGATTCCACATGAATCCCATAAAGTGCTGCAAAACCTCGTCTATTCCTTAGCCAAACTACTGAAATGTGCATACAATGAAGCTCCAAGCTTTCTCAAACGTCCAACCCTTGCTAATGACTGAAAAATCACAAGTTATAGGCAAACAACAACTCATCCTAGCCTCTATGGTTCGAGCTCATGAGTTTAGGAGCTGTTCCAACAAATTCTAAACTAAGAACTAAAAAGTAGGTAGTGGAATAGCTTGCCTCAAAAACTAGGGAACTGATTCATTTAGTTGCAAACCACCTTTTCATGGATGAATTTACCTCTATGAGTGAAAATTTAGCATAATTACATCAAGATCCATCAAATTACATTAAATTACATCATGAGTTTGACATGTAGAAGGATAAAAGTCAAACTGTCAAGGGACTAGGCGAAAAACAGAGTCTTTTTGGTCAAACTGAGCAAAATTTCCCCAATGCGTCGTGCTGATTTCCCTATGCATAGCTCCTTTTTGCAGCTGCTTTTGGAGGCCTTCGCAGTGTCCAAATTTTCTCCATGTGAGCTTGTTGGAATGTTCTACCTATCTACTTTGCAGAACAAGTGGAATTTTTGAATTTTACCTCAGTTTTCCCCTCCAAAACTGAGTTCTCCCAACACTGCTTCCTGTGTGTCCAAAAAGGGGCAGAAAGGTCATTTTTGGGGTGTTTTTGACCTTTTTGGGGGCTCAAAACCTGTCAAAATTTCTTGGCCATTTGTGGGCATGCATATTTTTTCATGGAAAATCAAAAAATGCTGAGTTTTCATCAAAAGGGGACCTCCATCAAAAGCGAGCGCCAGGTGGCGTGGCACATCGGGCATAAAAACCTGTTTTCTAAGCCAAAAATTTCAAAATTGAAAAAGGTGTCCCAAATTTCTTGAAATTTGGGTTGAGTGTCCTTCATCAAGTGTTGTGTTGGGTCAAGGAAGCCTCAACCAAGATCTGAAGTCTATCTTGCTCTTTTCGCTTCCTCGATGCCTTCTTCAACTTGGCCTTCAAAATCCTGATTCCTGCTTTGCACACCTTGTTTCTCACCAAGTAATGATGGGCCATGTTCCTCAACATAGTTTTCTCATTATTGGCATTCTCTAGCATCCTTTCCCAAGTGCAAGTTTGTTCTCTCAAGCCAAGATTCACGGTCATGTTCAATCTCTTGCTCATACCCATGATCACTGTCTCTTTCCATTATTTTCCTTTGGTTTTGAAAAATGTGGTTGTATATAGATGGTTTTGTGGATAACTGTGTGAAAACATGGTGGAGTAATGAATTGGGTAGAGTGTATGGAATAGAGTGTAAAAATGTATGTGTGAATAGAGTTTAGGGATGGGAGTAAGAGTTTTAGGGATGTGAGTAGGGTTTAGGGATATGGATAGGGTTTGGGGAGTGTAGCGTTTGGGAAATTATATGTGGAGAATGGGATTAAGGGCTAAATCTATGAGGGGAGTGGGATTAAGGGGATAGGGTATAGAACCATTAGGGAAATGAAGAAAACTAGGGTTTCACCCTAGAAGCTAGGGTTTTAGGGTTTTGGGGATAGGGGAGTAGGATGAGTAGAAATGAGAGGGGAAGAATTGGGTAGAGTGTATGGAATAGAGTGTAAAAATGTATGTGTGAATAGAGTTTAGGGATGGGAGTAAGAGTTTTAGGGATGTGAGTAGGGTTTAGGGATATGGATAGGGTTTGGGGAGTGTAGCGTTTGGGAAATTATATGTGGAGAATGGGATTAAGGGTTAAATGTATGAGGGGAGTGGGATTAAGGGGATAGGGTATAGAACCATTAGGGAAATGAAGAAAACTAGGGTTTCACCCTAGAAGCTAGGGTTTTAGGGTTTTGGGGATAAGGGAGTAGGATGAGTAGAAATGAGAGGGGAAATGCGAAATGAAATTAGTGAAATGTAGTGAAGGGAATGTGAAAGTGGTAGAGGGGAATAAGATAGAAAAAAATGGAAATTTTTCAAACCCTAGGCAGATTTTCAATGAATTGTGCAAGGAGCTATGGTTTTAATATTTCCCTATTACATCACCAAGAGGACTAAGACAAACTGATGCATTGAGCATATTGGAGTGTGAAATTCCTTGGGCAATGAGGAATTTACAATTTTGGGAGCTTTGGTGGAATATTTGAATGGATTTCAGGCTTTGTAGCCCATTGCGTTGTGCTACCCCAATGCATAGTGCCAATTATAAAATTACACTATAAATCAGTGCCCAATGCATAGCGCCAGCTCAATGTGTAGCGCCTTTTTGCAGGAGACTTTTGGAGGCCTTCCCAGTGTCCAAATTGGGCACGGGATAACTCGTTGGAAAGCTTATTGAGTTTACAAAGGTGTACAAAGGTGTATTCTGATTTGGATTATAATGAGGATAGCATGCACCTTGCATCCCCTGCTGATATGGTTGAGGAACTTGATGCCTCCTTTGGTTAAGGAAGCACAATTCCTCTTAACCAACTTTTTCCACTTGGTATACAACCTCCATACCTGGGAGAGAAGGAAATTTGTATGTTGCATGGTTTTCTTCATCGATAGACCAAACTTCTATGACATTCAGTGACAACTCATTCCTAGGGTGTCTCTTAGTGCATATATGGAAGAAGATAACTAATGCCCTTTCTGCTTCCTCTTGCTTCCTTTTAATTTCCATAGTATCCATCTATAGGCAAATGGTATGAAAAATTTCTCTTAAAATCATCCAACATACTTCTTATCTCATGGTTGATGGTTGATGTATATGGAGATGAACTAACCAAGCCTTGGCTAGACCTACCCTCTTTCCTATCAACCCTAGAATGATTCCTGAATACTTTTTTGATGTACTCCTCAGGAAATTGGTAGATGTCTCCTCGAGACAATATGTTGAGGGTTTCCATTACATCCTCCCCGATCCCTCAAAGGAGAAATATCTTGAGTGACTCAGGGTCAACGGTATAGTTAGCCATCCTATAATTGAGTTGGGATCTTTCCTATTCATCTGGTCCTAGGGCCATCCTAAAGGTTTCCTCCTTTGTTTATTTTGACCTAAAATATTCCCTATAGTTTTCATTGACACCTTGTTGCATTTTGGCCCACGTAGCGATGTTGCCTCCAAGTAAACTCATAAACCAATGCAAGGTTGAATCTTTGAAGGTAGATGGAAACAACTTCAACTTTTGTTCATTAGAGGCATAGTCATAAGTCCTACAGACAACAACAAATTCAAACATGAAGGTGTGAAGATCCTCAAATGTTGGTCTTATATTCTTAATTTTGGCCTCCCCATTGGTTTCTCTGATAGGAAAAATCTCATTTTGACTATTTTCACCCATCATTTGGGTAGGTGAGATAGGTTCTTCTTCCCCTATGGGATCCTAAAAAAATTCAGGTTTCTCACCTAGAGGGTATTCTAACTCCCTTATAGTCAGAGAGGGAAGTTCATAATCCCCAAAGAAGAATGAAGGTTGACTTCTTGAAGGGGTGGGGGTTTTTGATAATAATTTCCCTTGACTATACCTACTCCTACGAGGCATGAAAGAACTAGCTCTGCTTTTTTTCTTTTTTTTACGCTTTCAAATCAATAAGACTCATGCAAAACAAATCAAAAAACAAGTAAATCCTATGTATAAACAACACCTACTTGAACACCTCCCCGGCAATGACACCAAAAAGTCATGAGCCCTAGTATTGCATCAAGGATGATGCAACTTCCAAGGCTCTCAACTTAAATTATCAACTCAGGTTTCATACAAAATTAGAGGTGACAATGTTATATGCACAATAGGGTAAGTTTTACTCATGTCACCCTAGGTCATTAGAGCAGAACAAGGTACTCGGAGATTACTCCTTATCTAACTAAAAAGAAAATTTCTTATTAAAGCATATCATGATTGCAAGGAAATGAACATGATTCTAACTGCAGGAATGAAAATGCCATTCATTAAATATAAAGGCTAATTGTAATTGCATGAAAGAAACAGACTAGTATACTTGCATAAGTAAACCATGCTACTCTACTTGCACACTAATCAAATCAATAATCTGATTGCATGAATAATTTATCTAATTGTAGCTTTCTTGAAAAAGATGTATTCAATCATCAACACAACCATGGAATTCAAAAATACTAAGTCTTATTCTACTTGTTGTCTTGGGTTTGTAGTAAGGAAACGATGGGGTTGGAGTGGTCTTGGAATCTTCCTTAATCATGAAATTTAATCCTAGGGGCCATTATTCAACTTCAAAAAGAAATAATCAAGGTTTACAGAAAATATGGTTGGATTTAAGCAATGCTACAAGACTGCTACATGAAGTGTCACATGAGGCCTTGTTTTTCTACAAAAGTCGTTCCAAGAGATTACTTAGGAAAGGGATGGTGTATTGAAGGTGGAGGAAGATGGATGAAGCTGAATTAAGTGTGTGGTAACCCTTTTTCCAAGTCTAGTACCCTTTGTAGGCCTATCTTACATGAAAGTTCATACCCACGGTGTCCTTTACTAGACCTATAATGGTGATCTTGGTGGTAGAGTTTGAGAGAATTATGAGGTGTCCAAGAGGAATGTGGAATGAACTAAGTGGATTTGGATGAGTTTTCAAACCCCTACAATTCAACATCAATCCATACAAACTAATCAAGAACATGCATTAAATGATTAGTATTGCAACAAAATGAATCAAAGTGGAAAGGATGAGTTAAGTTTATTTCTTTAAGATCTACTCTAACATATACCTACTCTAATTGACAAATCAATGCTACTAACTTCTAATTTTAAGAAACCAAACATGTAGAAGAGTTTCAATCCAAAACTCAACAACTTTCCAAGAAATCATAAACACATGTCTTTGGCTTGTTGTTGTAGATATTCTAGCCACACTTCCCATAAGAGAGGTAGTGGTCAAACCTACAACTACAATTTTTGTAATATAATTCCTACTTAAACAAGGAAAGAAATGTAGTGACTTGAACAAGAACAAGGAAATAATATAGTTTAAGGACTAAAACCTTTGGGTTGGGCACAAACATAAGGGTTTCAACCCTCCAAAGTTAACTCAGATGTAGGCCAAGAGTAAACTTTTCAATTCATCCATTTTTTGTCCAAATTGGAAAGGATGAGTCGAAAGATGAAAATAACAGTATCATGAAAATAATAGTAGATGAAAACAACTACTCCCACCTCATCCTACGGAGCTAGAGTTGTTTGATGATAATAGGACTGAGAGTCACACGTGGTTGCAACCTTGTTCACCTTAGATTTGGAAGCTCTAACACTGAGGTATGTTGGGAGGGGTTTGAATGATGCTAACTCATGTGGATTGTTAGATATGTGAGGAAGATACTGAAATATTTTTGTCAAAAACTTACAATCAAATTCATCTTCTGGGAATTGAAAAGCAAGATTATGGAAGCATTGCCAAAATTGTTCAATAGATTCATCACGTGCTTTACATAACTCCAATATTTTGTGATTGAATGCTTTACAGAAATGAAAGAAATCACTACCTAAATATTTGATCATATGATTGAAAGAGTGAATAGAGGTCGTGAGCAATGTGACACACCATTGCTTAACGTGCCATCTGAAAGTGTGAGTGAACAACCCACAAGCAATGTCATCTGAAGGGACTTCATTCCTCTCACAGAAGCCTAAAAGGGAAACTCTGTGTCTTAACAAGGATATTCCACCTTCACCATTATACTTAATTGGCAACAAATCACTTCAAAATCATGAGCATGACAAAAACATGTCAGAGTTGAGATTGTGATGTATGTCATGAATGATGTGAAGATATTCAAAATATACTTTGAGGGCTCAACTTTTCATTTGGCCCTCATTCTAGTGCCATAAATGGTGTTAGTGCTAGACCCAACAACATTCAAGGGGATCTCCCCAGTAAGAAGTCCCAACTAGACCTCAGACCGTTTAGAGTAGTAGTCCAAATAGTGAGGGGTAAGGTATTGCCTTGACTGCAGTAGTGAGCAAAGGTATGTATAATGACTTTGTCAGAAGCAAGTGCGTGACCATGTAGTGAGTCAAGGTAGATGCACGAGGGTTCTAGCACACAAAGGGAAAAAGGAAGTGTGTCCCTTAGAATCTTGTAATAGTACACAGCCTGAAAGGAACACACAAGTGGAATGAAATCACAAGCTAGAAGTAGAATAGTCCACAAACCAAAGTGGTGGGTTAATCCAACAACATGTCTTCATAAAGATTCTTACAATTGCATACAAAATAGTTCATAATAAAATGCGTAAGTTAAACAACATACATTGCTAAAGTAACCAGAATGGTCAAACTACAATAACACCATCTGCACAAAAACATGCTGGCTTAGTTATATTATTAAGTGAAAGTTCCATCTATACATACACCACTGAAAACCACTGGCCCTAATAGTGGAACATTACAGTCAACACTGCATGCTCCTCCAAATAAGTGTACTTTCTTTATGCTATCAAGAAGCCAAGGCTCGTCGCAATAATCCCAAGCCTTCTCTAAGCCTAATCCTAACCAAAATATTGGCTCCAAAAAGCCTCCATTAGGAGTTATTAGGTTCTATATAACAAAGGGTGGGGTGATCCTACACATTCCCCTTTGACTCTTTGACTACCCTCATGACTCTTCAACTCCTTTATAAATAACTCTTTACATTACATAGTGACTATTCACATTCCACTAATGAAAATTTAAATTTCACTTACAATATATCTACAAATAATATACAAATTTTACATAAACCCATGTGGGAAAAATAGGCTTCAGCCATCCTAACCTGAAAAACACTGTCACTCAGAAGCTTGGGGAAAGACCAACTCGACAACATCCTCTTGATGGTCTTCGGTGACAAACTGATCCCAGGCTTGGTACTGCATTATGGTGTCCCCATATTGTTTGGTAATGTCTTTCTCAAAATGGACTCTTGCATCCCTGGCTTCTGGGTATATTGTCATATAACCTTTTTCTAACTCATCTTGAAGCATGCACAACATTGTCTTGAGTATTTCTAGACCACCAAGGTACCTCTGCATGCTTTTTGTGCTGAGTTGCAAGTCATCATTGGTGGCCTCTCAAATCAACTGCTCCATGTACATATCAACCTCCAGCTAGACTTGGTTATTCTCAATGTATTCAATGAGGGAACCGATTGAAAGATCTTGTGTGTCCTCACCATGACATCTAGACTCTTGAACAATCGTGCATATGAAGACTCGATGCCACAGAGGAGTGGAGGGAACTACTCATAGTTTCATATCATCATTGGATCTGTGCTTTGTCTAGCTCTACTTATGGCTTCATTATATAGTGTAAGTAAACCGAGGTTTCCTTGTATTTCATTATCCATTCATGTAAGTGTGCAATACTAGCATGTATGTCCTTGAGATTTTGGGCAATCTTCATGCATCCCTGTTGAAAACCATGTAGATGGACAACTTCCTTGCACACGGTGACAAATATGTAATAAAATTTCCACATGGTGGTATCAAGATTTTATACTTCAGTAAGTATTGCTTTCCTCATCTCTTCCATAACATATATTATGGAATTTTCTACCCTATAGATGGCCTCTCGCAAGTCCTTTGCCTTTTGATCATTCTTGGCTAACAAGAACTTGACACTTGACCTCATGGCTTTTGCATAAGCCTTACAGGCATCGGTCATGGCAGTTGGATGTTTTCTAACATCTGACACAATAACCCTTTCCTCCATATGTGTAGGTGATGCTTGATCATCCTAGAAATGCTTTATCCACACATGTAAAATCCTCTGTTACAACTCATCAAATGACAAATTCCACATATCCATCATCAGATCATGATTAAGTAGAACAACCTCTTGTTTCTCACTTGGGACTGGTCCTGATTTTGAAGGTGGTTGAGATTGAGGGGCGATGTTAGATTTTCTCTGCATGAGGTCGGTATCTTCGTCCTATGGATCCTGTTCCAACTCCATGTCCATTTCTTCAACCATTTGCTTAATTTCCTGAGCAAGTTCCCAATCCTGCAAATGCTCACCCTCTTCTTCATCTGCTAGTTGTTCTGATTCCTTAACCTATATGGGTGTAGTTTTATTTATAATCACGCCTTACCCTTCTTCTAGTTCCTATTTCTGCTTCTCTTCCCTTTGTCTCCTTCTTAGCTCCTGCTCTTATTTCAACTTCTTCTTTGCTTCCTGCAACTTCCTTTTTGCATCCTCCAATCTTTTCGTCTCTCTTCCTCCATTCTACTCTCTTTATGCATTGTTGCCTCTTTACCTCCACTATGAAAGCAACTTTCTCAATGAGAGGATCTTCTTTAAACTTGTATCTTTGCTCAAGATATGGGTTCTCGAAAATCTTCCTCTTTCCTTTCTCCTGTGTTGGTTTTCTCCTCACTATTGTTGTTTTTGTTGCTTCCTACGATGTTGCTACCTATAGAGCAACTTTCCATTCTATGGCCATGTTGACTAGTTGATTGAGCCTAGAAGAATTGTAACAATACCTGCAAGGATCTTCCTCTGTCCAATGAAATGTCCTGTGGATCCATGGGTAATAGACCTTTTGATAGTGGTTCTTACAAATATAGTGGGTATTGTATGGATTTTAGTCCTTGGTTCTGAACTCAAACTTTTATGAGTCCTTGGCATCGACATCCACATCCTTCAAGCTTAGGATCTCATAGAATCCAATCCGCAAAGGAAGAGAAGTACATGGTGCCTTCTTCCTCCTATGCAACCCTGCTAATAACCCTGTGGAGATTTGATATGAAACCTCTTGAATTACCAACTTATCCATGGCAAAACTTGGTAGCACATGCAAAGGCTTCTCTCTACCAAACATACTGATGAAGGTGCCACCGATGCCACCGAGTGAGGCATATCAATCTCCAATGTTAATTAATTCCTCCATTGCTTCTTGGGACATGCAAGGTGGATCCTGCTCAAATATCAACTTGTAAACGAGGATGATGAAATGGTCAGATTGCCTCACCATGACTCCATGGTAGCTGCACTCATAAAGAAGCTTGCAATAAATGTTCACAACAGTATCTGATGGTTTCTAGGTCTAACCCATGCTAGGAGACTGATGTTGGGCACATCTTTTATCAAGTAGGAATGGGGAGATATAGAATATTTCTTGCTCATCCTTGGGTGGATTTTGGGCATTAGTCACATTCACTTTTAGCTAAATAGCCAACATATCTGACTAGTTGAATGGCCTTCCTTCATTTGACAACCAGTCCAACACAACCACCCAATTCAACGAAAAAGGTCTTCGTGATCTCTTGATTGTATAATCAACATGCAAAGATGATGAAGAGTTGGTAGGAATTTCTTAGTGACTTAGTCTTGCAAACATGATTGTGTGTCAACCTGAACTTCGACAACTATTTCACCCAACACTTTATGATGTTTCTAGTGTTCAAATTGTTGTTCGGGGCATAGAAATGTGTGTCGATGCGATTCATCGATTGTGCTAAGTGATACATCTGATGACATTTTTAAGTCCTGAAGGTGGCATGTTGTGTTCCACTGGCACTTCTCAATGTCATCGTCTCGAGATCAATATGTGAGAGAATCCATTGAATGATATCTGCACATGGGAAGGTGAGGTACCTTCATGCAACCTTGTATAAGCCTGACTTGTGGATGTTGACATGGACCTCCCAATTTTCTAGATATTCCTTGAAGTTTCCTACAAAGATATCCTTGATTTCCTGACCTATTACCTTCATGTCCTTCTCTATGAAGAACTGTGTGTCTGCATAGTCTAGCAAGTTCATTGACACTTGTTCAAATACATTCCCAATGTTTCTCTCGACAATATCCTTAGATGCAGCTCTCTTGGAAGCCATGGTACCTATATTACTAAAGGGTTGCTCAACAATTGTTGTACCCAGAGACAGAGAGGACACTCATGGAATGCAGATGTTAGCTTGAAACGAAAAGAACTTCAAGAACAAACCGAGGAACAAACTGGGAAACTACTAGAAGGATTGCGTAATTATGGGTTTCAAAGGTGAGGTATTGTTAGTTGGATCTACACATTGCATAGTCCCAACTGTTAGTGGGAAGGTGATGCTGACTAGAATTGCGCAATGCACAATTCAATCTACCTTGTGCTATATGGGACTGCACATTGCGCAATCCCAGTGGCCAAGGTTATGTGACAAGCTCCTGGAACTGCACAATGTGCACATGGATCCCATCACTTGCAGCCTCTATGGAACTCTTGGGCCAAGACAAGGTCTTCAGATCCAGAAATGCGTATTGCATGCTAGGAAGAGCTAGATCTGAGCCAAGGAAGCCCAAATTTTCCCAAGGGTAACATGAAAACAAGCAGATCTAAAAGTGTAAGTGATGTTTGGTGTAGATCTAAGTGAATGGTGACGCATGCAATAAAAACAAGTATAGGAATAAGTCAAATAGAAGAACATTGAAGCTTATGAACAAAGTCACCACAACGACGACCATTAGTGCAAAAAATGGTTTATGCATGCAACACTTAGGAAAGGCAATGAAGAACTTAAAACAACACTTCTAAAAGATAAAACAAATAAAAATGCCAATGATAATTCAACAAAATGGGTAAAACAACACTCTCACAAGCCAACGAAACAAAAGTGACAGAAAAAGCAACAAAAGACTAAAATCCAAGACCTACCTGGAAAAGCTACAAAGATTTTGCCGAAGGTTCCTAGATCTCCTCGGGAATGCCAGATGTCCAAGATTGAATGTGAAAATGAGCTATGGAGGCGTCCATTAAATAGATTTGGTCATTTTAGGGTTTATGACACAAAGGCCAGAAATCTAGGAAAAAGAGACTACTAAAAATAGGTCCGTTTTTTTAGGGATGCTTTTTTTTCTTTTTTCTTTTTTCTTTTTTAGGAAAGGTTGCCATGCATGCACAAAGAAACTGCACAGTTCCAGGGAGAACTAGGAAAATCACTAGAACATGCATCAGTTAGCTGCTAAGAGAATGCTTTTGTGCAATTCCTAGGCTGAGTTGCTATGGCTTCCTCTCATGCTCTGCATAGTTTCCTAGATGAAGCTAGGCTACCAGCTCGGCCTGCGTAATTCTAGAGTTGAAGCTCAATGTGGGCATGAACTACACATTTCTTGACAGACAGTTTTGTTGTGCTCTAGGATTACGTAGATCACCAAGGCAAGCCTAGAAATAGATTGCACCCAAGTCAGAATATCAACTTGTGTTTAGATATAAAAGCAAGCAAGAAAACACAAACTATAAAGAAAAAGATAAAACTTAATGAAATCACTAGTTGGGTCGGTGCGAGATAAGATGCTCAGATTTTTGTAGGGAGGCACCAAAAACAAGCATAGGAAAAATTTTGGAAGGTGGTTGTAGTTACTACAATAGGATAATTTTGTCTCTACTTCTATGAGTTTCATCAACGTGGGTATGAGTAAGCGTCATCTCTAGAATTAATAAATTAATTCAATGACTTAGACTCTAGTCTCTTGGGGTTTAGGTTAAATAGTTTAGAAAAAAATTAAGTATTTGGGAATTCCTATTAGGCTTATATTCTTTCGACATCCCTATACTTTTCTTACCCCCACCTCCAAATTTAATGTCAAGTTTTCATAATGAGGTGATAAATGGCTAAACCATCTTAGAAATCTAATTATGGTAAAATTTATTGTCTCTTCTCTTCCTTTTGTTCAATTTTGGGTGCGCTTTGATCATGTTATAGTTTGGTTGATAATAGCTCACAAAATAAGGTTTTTATAGAATGTTGGGCAATCAAACTCTATATGTTTTCATCTAGTTAACTATGATGTAATTAGAACACCAAGATATAATGAGCGTTATGGATTAGAGACCCATATTTAATGAATTTAGCTTTGGGGGTGAAGTTATACATTGGAAGTAAGTAATACAATGGAAGGGAGTAATACATGGGAAGTATTTTGGTGGGGAAAGACACTCATGTGCAAAAAATCCTCCTCTAAATCATGAGGAATCCCATATTTCGAAGATATTCACCTTTTTTATTCCTTTAATCAAATCTAAATTAACTTGGGTGCTAGATAATGGGAGACAAATCAATATGTATAAAAATGGAACTATGGATCAATGGCCAACTAAATCTTATCATGATCTTGTCCCTTTTTGAAAATGCATTGTGGTTTAGAGAAAGTCTATGCTGTGAAATATTTCTATATTGACATCAGATGGAAAATAGTTTGGTTAGGACTTCGATAAAATTCGATTTATTCTCCAATTGTTAGGTAGGAGGGCGAAGTATCTTATTTCAAGTTATCTTCCCATCCATCGATGTGAAAAATTCTAAATTTCTGTAGTTCGTATTGAATTTTTAATAAATCTATGAAATTATTCACTTTCTTGCAAGACAATGTCCCAATGTTTACATTTGGGAAAGAATTTGGCATCTAAATTGAATTTTGTAGATCAATATTTTTGTTAGACCTTTAGGTTACAACAAAATCCTCATTATCAAAAAATTATTAAACATAGGAATCAAATGTACTTCTATATGTAGTCTATGAAAAAAATTAGGTGAATTCATCTGACATATCTTTTTGGAGTGTTCCTTTTCAAAATCAGTTTTAGAAAACACCTTGCAATAACTATATTTCATATTTACATGAGAAAAAATACTCTAAATATATTTGAATCATTGGTAGTAAACTATCAAGGGAGACGTTTTGGGAAGTCATTGTTTAAAAGAATTTTGGTAGCCTATCTAAAATACATCTACTACAAACATTGGATTGTTAGAAACAATTCTATATTTCAAGGCAAGAATCCCTGGCATAAAGAGGTAGAAGGAAAGGAGAATACTCTCCTTATTTATATTACTAATTCTAAATCATTAAATATCTCCTCCCATTAATAATTGGATGGTTTAGAAAAATAATAGTGATCCATTATCAATCTTGAACCACTTACTCATTAATCCTCCCAAACATAACCAAATAATGGCTTTGATTCTAACCAATAGAATTTAGACATTGGATCTCTTCAAAATTAAAATCAATATTATATTTCTATGGTGGAACCAAGAGAAACCTAATGTTGTTAAGTGTGCGGGGTGGGGGGAAGGGGGTGATAATTTACCCGATAGGAAAAGTGAAAATTTTCTATTCACGAGGACTCAATTAGGCTACTAAAATGAAGTGGAAGCCTAATCTCTCCTCCAAGGGCTTCCTCAAGCCATTTTCTCAAGTTGTTAGAGATCAGTATATCATTAAACCTTTTAAATATATTTTTAAAATGATTAAGCATTATCTAAATCAATGGCAATAAATTCAGTTTGTTGTATCCTTCATCATCAAGAGGTAGATAGAATAGGTACCAATGGAGCAACTCTAAAGTGAATATTCATATTAATTAATGGCTAGAGGGATCGATTCCCAATCTCATTCATGAATATCATGAGTATAGTCTTAAGATTAAAAATGGTGAACATGTTCAAATGATGAGGCACATGTCATAAAACATATAACAGAGTACAAGGATGTGGGATATGTCTATTATTATAACACACCAATCAAACGTGCTTTTTAAATTTGTTTGTAGTGAAGTATAGGGTAGGATAATATATATGATGGATCCTCTTCATTGTATAGCGAATGAGTTCAAAATCCTCCCTTTCCTAGAATATTCCTCTCACTGTTATCACATGTCATGGAAGACTATCATCCTATCTCTCATGGAGTTATGGTAAAGTAAATAATGGATGATGATTAGTATCGGTAAGCGGGTTTTCAATCATAAGTGAGGAGATGGCACTCTATTGTATGATATTCTTAGTATTATGGGAGAATGTGTATTTCACTATCATGATAGGATGTGAAGCTATGGGTGCAAATATAAAAGAAAGTAACACATATTAGATGTGTTCCAAGCAAAGATATTTCTTTTTTTATGCAATTTCCATATTGGGAAATTCTAGAGAAAGGGTAAGTATAATTGGCTCAAGTATGATATGAGTTATTGTGGAAGTAGGGTGCATATTATCCAATCTAGTGGGATACTCATTTCTAATGACACATATATGGAAAGAGTAGGAAGAAGAAGGATACGGTGTGTAGGAGTAATGATCATCATCAAGTTAAAGAGGATCTACAGAAATTCTTTAACTCAAGTTGAAATATAGAAATTTTCCCCTATCTTATGTTTCAACATGGAAACCTAACATATGTTCTACAATGTTTCATCTTAAGAAGGTAATAGAATTATTCAAAATTATTTTTAATTTTATATTTAAATTTGTTTACTCACTTAAAAGGTTATAGAGGTTGGTTGTATGAAAAATATTATGAAATTGAGATTGCTATAAAAAATATGTAGAATTTTAAGTGTTACAATATTTCAAGAATTGAAAAAATTTTAGTTTCATTATAGAGCTGATGAAAATTTGTTAGATTTTTAACTATGTGTATTTTTTCTTTACACCAGTTAATAGAAACAATATTTTAATTTTATCAATTACTATTGTCTTCCTTTGTTTCCTAGTGCTTTAGCTAATACTAGCAATTGCACTAGATGTTGCAAATGAAACACGGTAAGTGATGCAGGAGCATCTAGCTCAAGGAAGGACATGGCGGGATTTTGTCTCTTTCAAAACAGTTTGAGTTGCATTAGTTTTTCATTTCTAGGAATGGCTGTCTCAGCCAATGACGATGTCATCTTATGTATTTTTCTTTTTACTTTTTAGTTTTATTTACAATTTGTTTTAATTTACAAAGAAAGGAAAGATAGTTATTCAGAAACTATTTCAATGTAACCGCATCATGTAACTACTGGTAGTTTTGCTAACTGTCCAGTTTTCTCTACAAAATGAAAGGAGAAAGCAGATAATGTAATCTTTTGGCCATCATAGAATTGAATGAAGAGAAAGCAAAAAAATATTTTCTAAAGACAGCATCTGAATCCATTCATGTTACAATCCTAAAATTATTCCTTACTAAATACTATTAAATTAATTCCTTTTCCATAAGCAAAGCCAATACACACAGGTGAACAGCAAGCACAAAGGTGAGGAGAGCTATCGGATAAGCTACAATACAAACATAATGAAGATACGAAGGAACCGAGCCGGCCGCTATCTATAGGGACAAGTTTTAGGTACCGAAAATGACTACATTCCCATTTTCATTTGTAAAACTTGAACAATCAAAGTCATAGCATAAATTTAGATATATATATTTTTTAAGAAGTCAAATTTTATAGCACATTAGTCAAACAACCAACAAATAGAACTGAGTCGACCACACTACAAAACCCTCGCAAGGCCATTACAGGGCCATTTAAATATATGCATAATTTATAAATAGCAGAGTCTCAAGCACACAGTGGAGCCATAGGCACAATGCAAGAAACCACAGAGCCAAGCCAGACTACAACCACAACTCATAAAACCCTATGAATAGTAAACCCTCAGACAAACAAAAGAAAGGAACCAAGGAGCGACCCTATCCAGTTTAGGTGTAGGAGACCCAGCGTGAGGACCACGAGTAGACCGTTGCTCACCTACATTGGCAAACCACTAGGCCATCAACAATGAAGCACAAGACACAACTACATAAATAGACAACAACCAAAATAGAGGGAAGAGTCATGAAAGCTTACCAGGGTAGAGCCAAGCCGGTGTAAGCTGCCAGAGAAGTCACAGAGCCGAGGTTGTAGCCACAAAGTTGATCACTGCCACAGAGGAGCAAAGGTTGTCAATGCCTGATGAAAAGGAAGTAAAGACGACTGGCATAGAAGGAGGGTTTACCTTTGGGAGACTGCAACTGAGAATATAAATAGAGCCGAGTACAAGATGACGATAGAGACTGATACTAAGGGTTTCATAGCCAAGTCTCGAAGTCAAGCATAGAACAGGTTGAGACATCATCCACAGGTGACAACCCACACCACATTGCAAACCAAGCACAACAAAAGCGAAATCTCAAACAAGTGGCAAAGGAAACCCTTGTATAGTAGGACCAAAGACCTCACCAACAGCATAGCGGCACAAAAAAATGAATAATGCAAACGAAATGAACGACCAAGGTTTCGAGGCATAGAAGGAGTGGGAAGGAGCAAAGCCTGAGACTTGGACACATGTCCTCATCTCCATAAACCAACAGTACCACCACATTAAAGTCAACCAACCACCATTTAATTAAAATATCCAATCAACATATTTATCATTAATCCGAAGGTTGTAGGGGTTGTACCCATCAAATTTTGGTATCAGAGCAGGAAGAGTTAACTGATTTTCTTATAAAATGGAAGCTGGAAGAAGAGGTCATGGCAGAGCTATTTGAAGAGTAGCAGATGAGGGATTGAGGGCAGAGATTAGGATCCTGAATGCCCATTTGGCGGCAGTAGAAGCAGGAAGGAGAAGGGATCCAGAAGTAGGGGATGATAGTAAGGAAGAGGTTGTAGTTACAACAGATGGATCAGATGAAGAAGGACATGAAATAAAATTGTTAAGGTCAGTCTTGTTGGCTAGTAGTAAGCCAAAGCCTGAAATTACGAAGTGTGATGGCAGTTTGTCCACAAAAGTGTTGTTGGACTAGATTAGTGAGCTAGACAAGTATTTTGAATGTGAAGAGGTCATTGAGGATAGGAGAGTTAAATTCACTGCTACTAAGCTGAAAGGACACACGACGTTATGGTGGGACAGTGTCCAAGCAGAGAGGAGAAGGTTGAATAAGTTACCAATGAAAAAGTGGATCAGAATGGTCGCCAAGATGAAGGGCAGGTTTTTGCCCAAAGATTACCAGATTGCTTTGCATTGACAAGTACAGAATTTGAAGCAGAGAGGAATGACAGTGAAAGAATATATTGAAGAATTCTATCGTGTGAATTTTAGAGCTAGTTATATTGAAGACACCCCAGAAAAGACAACAAAGTTTGTGAATGGCCCAAGGTTGGAAATATTGGACGAGATAAGTATTCTTTCTCCAAAAACCATATAGGAAGCATACCAGAGTGCCTTAAAGGCAGAGGAAAATATCACAAGAAAGCAGAATGCCAGGAGAGGACGAGGAACTGGCAGAAGGAAAGGACAATCCTTTGGAAGAGGAAGAATGGCCAAGAACAGTGAAGAGGGCAGTAGTTCAAAGACCTCAGGGATAGTAGAAAAGGAAGGTGGCACTAGGGGATGAAGGCCATACCCGAGAGAAAGGGGAAATGGCAGAGGAAGAGGACATGCCTACCATTGCTACAAGTGCCACAAGTGGGGGCACAGATCCTTCGAGTGTCCTGAAGGAGAACAAGCTGGTTAAAGAGGAGCATATGTTTCTCAGACAGAAGAAGAAGAGGCACCGCCTCAAGCGGTAGAGAATGTACAAGAGACAGGAAAGGCCTTAGTCTTGAACAAGGTACTGCTAAAACTGACGAAGGAAACAGCTGAATGAACCCAAAGAAAGGAATTATTCCAAACTGTGTGCAAGTCACATGGTAAATGCTGCAAACTGATTATAGACAGTGGAAGCACTGATAATCTAGTTGCAATAGAGATGGTGGAGAAATTTGGTTTAAAACTATTGAAGCACCCAACTCCCTATAAGGTGTCGTGGTTAGAGAAGGGTCACCAACTACTAGTTGATGAGCAATGTGAGGTGGAATTCCATATTGGCAAGTATAGGGACAAAGTTATTTGTGACATCATGCCCATGGACACGTGTCATATTATGCTAGGTAGACCATGGCAATATGATCAAAAAGTTGTTCATGATGGGAAAACAAACTGTTTCAAGTTTGTTAAGGATGGGATTAAGCATACGCTAGTACTCATCAATGAGGAAGAGACAACAGAGACTAGTGGAACAAAAGTATTACTGGTGGGTGGAAAAGAATTTCTGAAATATATTGAAGATGACAAGGTGAAGTATGTTGTTGTAAGGAGACCAAGAATAGTGCTGTTGCATGCTAAAATTTCTGATTTACTTGAAGAAATCTAGGAAACGTGACATTGTGGTGGACAACCTACAAGATAAATTGCCACCAAAGAGGAGTATCAGTCATCACATAGATTTCATCCTTGGAGTTAGTTTACTAAATAAAGATACTTACCGGATGAGCCCTAAGGACAATGAGGAGATTAGGAAATAGGTACAGGAGTTGCTAGATAAGGGACTGATTCAAGAAAGCTTAAGCCCGTGTACAGTTCTGACAGTTTTAGCTCCCAAGAAGGGAGGTGAGTGGTGAATGTGTACAGATTCACGAGAAATAAACAAAATTATGATCAGGTACAGGTTCCCATTGCCATGAATGGATGACATGATGGACTATTTGAGGGGGGAAACATATCTTTCAAAGATAGATTTGAAGAGTGGATACCACTAGATTAGAATCCGAGAAGGGGACGAATGGAAAACAACTTTCAAAACTATGAAGGGCTATATGAATGGCTAGTGATGCCATTTGGGTTGAGTAACGCCCCTATTACTTTTATGCGCCTGATGAACGAGATGTTGAAGGAGTTCATTGGGAAATTTTTGATTTCGTATCTTGACGATATACTGATTTTTAGCAAGACCAAGGAGGAACATTTTTTACGCATTCGATATGTTCTAGAGAAGTTGCAACAAAACAAATTGCTGATAAATCTAAAAAAATGTACTTTCTTTCAGAAAAAGTTAGTCTATTTGGGTTTCGTAATTGCAGAAAATTAGTTGAAAATGGACCTAGAAAAAGTTGCAACTATACTTAGCTGGCCATCCCCTAAGAGTCTGTTCGAAGTTCGAAATTTTCACGGGTTGGAAAGTTTCTATCACAAGTTTAGAAAATATTTTAGTGGAATCTGTGCACCTATGTTGGATACAATCAAGAAGGCAAGTCAACCTTTTCAGTGGACTGAAGCTGCAGAGAAGAGCTTCAAGATATTGAAGAAGAAGATCACTGAGAGGCCAATTTTGAGGCTACCTGACTTCAAAAAACTTTTTCAAGTTCGTTGTGATGCCAGCAGTAAAGCCATTGGAGCTGTACTCAGTTAGGAAGACAAACTAGTAGCCTATTTCAGTGAAAAAATAAATGAAAGCAGACAAAAGTATACATCTTACAACAAGGATTTTTATGCCGTCGTCCAAGCCTTGAAGCATTGGAGACATTATCTTTTGGGTAATGAATTTGTTTTTTGTTTTTTTTTCTTATAATTCTGCATTAGAGTATGTTATGCAGCATCATAAGCTGAATCACAAACATGTAAAGTGGGTGGAGTACTTATAGAGCTTCACGTTCGTATTGAAGCATATCAGTGATCAAACGAACAAGGTAGCAGATGCACTAAGCAGAAGAGTTCTACTCTTGCAGGAGAGCGCGATACAAGTGTTGGGATTTGCGCACCTGAAGGACTTGTATCAAACAGATGTAGATTTCAAGGAGGCTTATGAAGCCTACCAGAATCCATTGTTGAGGAACAATAGTCTATGGCTGGACTATAACTTGTAGGAGGAGCTGTTATTCAAGGGAGGATAGTTGTGTGTCCCAGAATGTTCGATGAGGGAGAACATCATCCGGGAAAAACATAGTGGAGGTCTAGCTAGATATTTCGTCATTGATAAGACCTTGGATTAGCTTAGTCATTTCTATTACTAGCCAAAGATGCGAAGAGATGTACAACGGTATGTGACCAGGTGTAAGATATGTCAGTTGGTGAAGGGGCACAATCAGAACACGGGGTTGTACGCACCTTTGCCTATTCCAAATAGACCGTGGGATTCAGTAAGTCTAGACTTTGTCCTAGGTCTGCCCAAGACACAACAAGGTTTTGATTCTATCATGGTGGTGGTGGACCGATTCTCAAATATGGCAAACTTTATCCCTTGCAAGAAAACTAGTGACGCTACCCATGTAGCACACTTGTTTTTCACTGAAGTCGTCATACTACATGGCTTACCTAAGTCCATAATTTCTGACATGGACATGAAATTCACAGGGCATTTCCGGCGTACCTTGTGGAAGAAGCTGGACACAAAGTTTAATCTCAGCTCCGCTTATCACCCATAGACTAATGGGTAAACGGAGGTGGTGAACAAAAGTTTAGGAAACCTGCTGCGGAGTTTAGTTGGAGAAAATTCATGAATGTGGGATTGTGTACTTGCTCAAGCAGAATTTGCTTATAATGATTCAATGAATCAAAGAATAGGGAGCAGTCCTTTGCAAATCTTGTATGGAATGCATCCCCAAGGAGTGCATGAATTGCGGGATTTGGGACATTTGAAGAAAATGAGTGCTGATGGGGAAGACTTTGCAAGAGCAATTAACGACCTACATGAGTAGGTGAAAGTAGGTGAAAATGAAATTACAGGACAACAGTCAGAGGTACAAATAGAAATCAGATTTGAAACGATGTGAGGTACAATTTAATGTAGGTTATCAAGTCCTAACACATATGCACAAAGAAAGATTTCCTAAG
>APFE030040480.1:0-15086 GCA_000404065.3 Pinus taeda | reverse complement strand
CAAGAATGGGATCAATAATATTTTATTATTGTTATTTATTCAAGGATAACTCAATATTTTGTTATAAATAGAAGGGTTTTCCATTCATTATTCACATTTGATTATTTTCATTGTTGCAATCAATGTTGTAACTCTGATTATTTTCATTATCACACACCATATTTTTGTTGTGCTTACACATTATAGAGGAGAGAAACTCTACACAAGTTGAAGATGTTGAAGGATAGCCAAGAACCCATCCCATAGAGGGGGACTGGTAACATTTATTTGTTCCCTTCACAAGTGTTATAATAAAAACTATTCTTTGTATATCTTTTTTTCATTGGATGATTGGAGTTATTACTCTTTCTTTTTATTACTTTTCTATGATTGCAGCATAAGTCCGGACTTTGGTAGGTTTTGTTTCTATCAATTGTTGCAGATCTACAATGTTTAGCAACCATTTATATTGTTGAGATTGCCCGTCATCCACAATCTTAAGTGGGTTATTTTCGTACATCTTTGAGAAGAAAACACTATAGCAGTTATATTATGCAACAAATAAATTTTGTATCTAATACATTGGAAGCTTTGTGAACTTGCTTATGCTAGGAATAAATTTAATTTATGCATTCCAGTACCTACTAATTCTATCTTTTACAATACCTAGATTAAAATGGCACTTTTGAGTGACTCTTGCAATCTTCTAATCTTGTGTAGATATTAATTTAACAAGAAGACAAGGCAGTCAAATTGGGAGAAGAATTTAGAATTGATGACAACAATTGGGGTGAGATAACACTAGATTTTTTTCATTATATGCTTGGCTTAGTTATTTTAATATATGATGCCATTCTTTAGAGATTCAATATAATAAAGATTATTAACATTTATAGAAGTAATCTCTTCTATTTTCCCAATTTCTCAAAAAATTTCTTCTCAAGAAGTATTACTTTTGGTGTTGCTCAAGGTGGGAAAAAGAAATATGGTAAGCATGTTTTAAGCCTATGTCACTATATCACATAGATACAGGCGAATTCCTTTAAATATTATACGCATCTCTACAACATACAATCTCTCTTCGACGATGGAGCTCTAAATATGAGCTAATATAATTTTGTTCCTTGCAATTCCAAGTATCATTGGATGCCTTTCTCTTCATATGGGCTAGTTCCTGTATTTGTTTTATCTTTTGCTACCATCATGGTCACTTGTGATGAATTTATGAACTCCACAATGTTTTATCATTTCACTTTAAAAATGGCCTTACAATTTCTATGAAACGTTTTATTTATAGCCACTCTTAATGTATATGCATGGCTTATAAAGGAAGGCCTTCCTAATTCAATTTTGTTCATCTTAAATTGGGTCGCTACAGCATTGTCACTTGCAATACCCTGCTTAACAGCAAGAATAACTTTCTTTTATATAATGACCTAAATTATTGTGATCAAATGCATTGATAGAAATATCATATTTTTTCTACAATGGCCTTCTTGCTACAATTCCACCCATGAAAATCCAGCTTTATTAACATAAACATGGACTTGTTTTGCCACAAGAAATATCTATCCATAAAATCACTACAAGTATTTAATTACATCATAAATTTTGGGGAAATGAAAATGGTGTGTCATAATATTCTCCTTAAAATCAAAGCAAATTCTAATCAATGGGGAGCGCAATGGCTAAATCTTACCAGCTATCATGTTTTAATTAAATCTATTTTATCATCTCTCCACATTTTTATTTTGAACTCTATTAGCTCTAACTAGTGATAAGCTTGCCATTTATCAAGATCTTAGATGATTTCTTTGGTAGAGAGGTATGTCCAACCAAAACTAGTTTCACTTAGTTATTCGGGCTATAGTTCACAAACCAAAGGCCCATGGAGGATTAGGGATGAAGGACCATACACTAGTGAATATTGCATTGGGTGACAAATTGTTGTGGAGACTTATAACTAGGAAATACAATTGGTGGAAAAGGGTGTTACATATAAATTATTTAGAAGGATACATAATTTGTTTCCTAGGTTAGACTTTGTCAATTCAAGGAGCATCACAAATTTAGATGCTCCTTAGTGTATCCATTTCCTTAATTCAAAGTTAGTTAGCATGGATACCATGTAATGGATAGAAAATTAGCATTTGGTATGATAGCAATATGGTAAAGTGACCACTACATCAAGATCATGCCCTTCTTCTACTTAAGAAATGGTTATATAGGTAAGGTAAAAATACTCTCTTTGAGATCTCTTCTTGGTCAAGATTTTTGGGTGTTTGGAAGAGTTGTGATTTTGAGGTAGTTCTAGAGTACTTGTTTGATCCTATGTGGTCTTTAGTCCTTCACCTACAAGGAATTTCACCAAGACATATGGTATAACCTAATTCTAAACATTAGGATCTCATGAATACATTCTGAAACATGGATATGAATATTAACTCTTCTATTAAGAAATCACATTGAAATATGGAATTTGGAATAAATTTTTCCATTTGGATGGTTAAAATAAACATCTTCTATTGGACATTTTTTCATGCAAAGACCCATATAATTGAAAATTTGTGCAGAAGGAGAATTCATGACCCTTCAAGGTGTGTTTTTTATGTTTCTGGTCATCTAGTGTATCTTATGCTCACCTTATTTTGGAATGTGATTGACAAGGTAGGATTGGAACTCCTCTATATTTCAAGGAGTTGGTCCTCTTAGTACATTATTCTCTAGGATCTACCTTTTGAATAGGAAAGGGAGATTCTACAAATAGCCTTTTGATCAATTTCTAATAAGGGCACCACAAAGTTGATAAAAAGAGGACAAATACAAATGTGCTTCAAATCTATATTGTCTACAAGGTGTGCATAAGAAGCTAGCGTATAACCCTCAGATAACTGTCACATATTGTAGATTTGAATTGATGTGTTATTGTGATGTTACAATCAGATATGAACTCCTTTTCCCATATAACAATTCATATATGCCTTGAACAAAGCAATGTCTTTGTCTTAAGGAAAGACTTCCGAAAAGGCCATACTTCAGAATCATTCGAACAGGATGTTGCAAATATAATGTGATGGTAAGACTTCACGTCTTTATCAAATGGCCACAATGAAAATTATACAGCAAGATCGTTAGGAAAGAATGTGGTGATAAGTTACATTTTCCAATAATAGAAGCAAAATTTGGCATAAAACACTCAAATATATGAATTTCCAAAGTATGATTTGATGGTAAAGTATGGTATGGTTATCATACTACCTAGGGTTGTTCCCCATAAAGGTGTATATGAAAGTTTTGTTCTTGGAAAGCATCACCGGGATGCCTTTGAAACATGGAAATTTTCGAAAGAAAAGACCTAACTAGAACTTGTTCATAGTGACTTATGTTCCCTAAGGAGACCATCACTAGGAGATGCAATTTATGTTCTAATTTTCATTGATGGATTTTATTGGTATACTTGGTTATGTAGATTGAATAATAAGGATCACATATTTGAAAAATTCAAGGGATTTAGGGAATTGACTGAAAACTAATGCAGTTGACCAATGAAATGATTAACATTAGATAACACAGGAGAATATGTTGTCAAGGCCTTTGAAAGATACTTGTAATAGAATGGTATATCTTTGTAGATATTTATATCTTGGATCCAAATATGAAGTGATTATCACTTTTAAACATTGAATTGTTTTATTCACTCTTATATTTTTTTGAAGTAATGTAATAATATAATGTATCCAAGATCAGTTTCATGTACTTGTAGGAAATAATTTTATGCCCAAATAATTAAGGAAATGATTAATTATTATGTAAAATTATTGCTTATTTAGTGCCTTCACTAATTTAACTTCCAAACATGAATTATATTGTTTTTTAATGCTCATGTACCCATCGGATATTCAACGTTAAGTCGTAACTGTTTAATATTCGACTCCATATTGACGGAACAAACCGTCAAATATATGACTTCCTATCAATGGAACAAACCATCAGATCTGTAACATTGTCATCGAATTATACTATTATGATGTTGATTATCTAATGTCAAATATCAGACAGAAGGAAGGTGTTGGCGTCAAATATCTGACCTCCAAGTGTCAGATGTTGAAACACATTCTTGGCATCTTAAGTAGTCAATATCTGACGTTATCCCATCAAATATCTGACACATGTAATTGTAATATCCAACCACAAAGTGTTGGATGATTAAACGCATTCATGGCCATCTCGAGCAGCGGATATTAGACGTCATCCCCATCAACTATTCAACGCAATCCCACCAACAAAAATTATGACTCTAATGTGTCAGATAGTCGATGACAACGAGTCGAGCATACATTATATTTTTTCCCCATTTGTACTAGTGTGCCACAACAAACATCATTGGTCCACCACACCAATAAATCAATACTTCATATTCCACATTTCTAAATGACACATCACTTATCACAATGGATGCAACCTTACCTTCCATGTCAAAACTTTTTCTTATTTCCATGTCAAAGTGACATGTCATCATGACACATCAATGATCATGTTATTTGCCACTTCATCAAGACATGTTAGCTCTAGGTGACCACATAGTTAAGGGGTTCTACTACATGAACTCTATGTCTCCTCCACATGTCCTAATTATCTAACATCTAGATTCAACTTTCGTTTTATTGTTGGAATTTATAAATCCTAGTTACACCTATGTAATTCCACTATCAAGATACTCTATGCACATCGTTCCATGCTCCAGTGTTCCACTTATCTAAGTTTTCCAACTTCTAGATGTTAAAATGGGTATGTTAAAAAAATTCTAAATTTTATATGTATCCCACACCATAATTACTTAATGTAGAAATCATTGATGCCTATACTTTAGATCTATTAAATGATGCCAAATCAATGGAGAAGGAATTTTCATGTGATGGAAAATCATAGTTAAATGACATTAACATTGAAAAAGGCATAGTTAACTGATGTTTATAGAACATTGTTAAGGCACAACATCATTGTAAGTAATGAAGAAAATAGAAGAGTTATGACTTAAAATAATTTCAAATTTGGATGGGGTGAATTTGCAATTTATTTTCCATTATAGTAAAATTTTATCCTACCATCTACATTTCAAAACAAACTTGATGTTTTTATTATACAAAGCCACTTTGTGATTGTATTTAAGGTGAAAACCTAACCCAATTTATATGAATCTTAGTATATTAGATGTGAGTAATCAATCTATCTCTATAATGTGATATGTATGTACAAGATGAGGCCAATAGAGATTATTCTTGTGATATGAGATAATTGTTGAGCCTCCCTAAAATGATAAGGAGAAGGAGGAGTTTAACCAACAAAATCAAATTCCTACACCTAACCTACCATGGGGGCAGGACCATAGATCACATATGCAATATTTCACTAGGGATAGGGGCATACTTGTGCATGTCAGAGAGATATTGTAGTATCGAGAGTTATCCAACATATGGGTGACCCTTCCTCATGGCATTATGTTAGGCCCCTATACTACTAGTGTAACCTCTTATTGTTATTAGTGCAACCCACTTATTATATTGATGTACCCATGTAGTGCCATATTGTTACTATTGTGCCCCATAAAAGCCCACTATTGTTATTATTGTGCCCTTACATTATTATTGTTATGTCGGCTCTGATTATGTTATGACCCCTTAGATTCCTATATATAGAAATGAGGTCTTTTCATTTGTATCATCCAAGAATTGTTCATTTGCGTAATGTAAAGGAGGTTGCCCCCTCAAAGAGGTTGAATTCTAAGGTGTTGATCTCTTTTTTCTATCTTTTTGTGAGCTGGTTTCATAACACATTATGACATTAGCACCTCATGTTGTTGATGCTTGCAACCTAATATAGAGATTGAGGTATCGTACCCATTATTCCTTTAAGTAAGATGATGGTGGTGCCCTCATGATTCTCCACCATCTCGTCCTGTAATATACTTATCACGATGCCTCCATCCTCCCCCACCATGTTTTCCTATAATAGATTGAATTCCATTGCCCCATCTTCGTCCAATACCTTTCCCTACACTAGAATGGCTAAAATTCCCTCATAATCTAGTTGGACCATCCACCAAAGAATAATCTAGACCATATATTATCCACCACCTTCTCCTCCTCCACATGCATCACCATCAAAACCATCCACTAATCCACCACCACCACCTCCTCCTCCTCCAAATATTTCACTCGTTACAATGTGTTACACCAATCCACCCACTATTCCCCCCTCCTCTACATTTGCTACACATATGTGATGAGATTTTATTCATGATTTTGTACATGATATGGTCTGATCAAGTGATATATTGATTGATGTAAATGCATTTCATTCTTTGATGTCATTTTCATCTGCAAGGATATTGATAGACCTTCGTATATTTGACTTTAGATGTATAAGTGGCATGTTTATTGATGAGATGAGATGTATATTTGACATGTATATAATTCATGTTTATTTATTTGTATATTTGATATGATATCATTAATGTATATCATATTTTTCATATCATTTTGATGTTGTTGTTGTTTGATTTATACTAAATGTATATGAGTAAAATGATGAATAGAATTACTAAATGATGTTGTCTTCTTTAAAAGACAAAAATGGACAAGCCTCTCCTCTACTTTTTTTTTCTTGGCCAATATATATTTTGAGTATTATAAGTAATAAGATTTCTCCTAGAAATCGATGTGTCACATTTATTCAATGATTTGTGTCTCCATAAATTAGATGAATTTTTTTTAATATATCTTTTGGGATCTAACAAGTGGGAAATATTAAGATTCTGCCAATATGGAATCTCATAAAATGCATATTTCATATTCATCCCAGTGGGTAATTTTCTTAACATGTGTGTCAAAAAAATTTGTATCCTCAAACATAGGTTCCCCATTTGAATCAAATAATATGGAATTTCCTTCTCATTCTATGTGGGATATCCTCTAATCCAGTCTACGAGTTTCATTATTTCAAATATCTAAGTTATCTTTAGTTTTCCATTAAAAGTAAATGCAAGCATTTTGTAAGGGTGGTCTTCTAGGAGGAATAACCTGCAACATTTGTTCACCAACTTTCATAGGCGATTTGACCACATAAATTTTATAGAAGGTACAAAACATTTACATCCATGATACCCTTTTGTTATAAGAACTAAAATGTTATTTAATACAAATCATGTTAATGTCAAAAATAATAGTTACATTGAATTAAGTATGAAAAATGGCATTACACATAAAAAATCAAGCAACATACTTACCATAGAAAACTCCTAGTCCTAGATAATCATGTGTGGTGTATGAAATATGCCATATAATATTAAAGACCTATCCATTGGGATGGGTCTTGATGCATCATATGCATTTATCCCTTCCCATAATTTCCTAAATTCATCAATTAATGGTTAGAGGTAGACCTCCATTTTCTACTCTTTTTCCCTACTATAAGACCTAACAAAAAAATCATTCTTCATAGAAAACCATGGGGGGATATTTTTATTGATCACTACTATTTCCCAAACTAAAAATTCTATGTTTTGGAGGGAATATGGATTAACTCCCTTCATGGATATGCTTAACGGCGAAGGTTGGGTATTTCATTCTATAATTTATCATTCCATGTATGCTCTATATGTTTCATGGCTATGAAATATGTTTGGATTAACATAACTCCCGACTCACTTCGATGTGAGGCATGTCATCCATGCAACCTGGCTAATTCTTTGCAACAAAATAACCTTTCAGTCCTTGGAATAATAAACATGTGCCATAGTATCTTATGATAAGGACCATGTGCCTTACACTTGTTTTTTAATTTTTGATATATATCATGCACACATTTTGGACATAACTCTTTATCTGTGTATTCATATATATAAAAAAAATATAATTATTAGGGCATGCATGGTTAGATATGTACTCAACAACCAACATTTTTCAGCATTTTATTTTCCCCTACATAGCTACTAGGAAAGACATTATCATTAGGAAGAAACTTGTCTTTGAGTAACATGTAATTAGTGGGAAATATAAATGTACACCATCATGAAGCTTGCATAAAGTCAACCATTTTCAATATTTATTATGTAGCAAGATTCCGTAAGAAAATAGGGGATTTAATGACTATTTACCTCAAAAATTTTGAGATTGGCATACCATACATTAATTTCAAGTTGTACAATAACATTGTTGTCCCTAGTTGGGTATAGTTTGATGTACCATGTTCAAACAGATGGGTGGTATACAAAACATTTATTAGAAGCATAGAATTTTTTTATATAATAATTAACATGCAACCAACCACTTTATAAAACAAATGTTGAATTAAGTAATACATTTACATAGTTTCATTTAAAAATTATTTCACAACTAGGATTTCATAAAAGATATCCAATCCATGGTGTACTACCATTGACCCATTCTAGTTGCTAGATGATGCCATGGTACAATTGGTACAATAAAAGTGGTTATCAATTTTTGTCAAACATCTACCTACAATATATTTCTCGTAATAATATTTAGCAACATTTTTGCATTGGTGGAATATATTTTGCATCCAAAATTGACTATAAATCATTAACTTGCAGAGTTTAGTGAAAATTTATTCAAATCAATGTACATAAAATCAATCATATAAACAAATCATTAAAAATATAGAGACTTGTTGCAAATGACAAGGGAGAACTTGAAGAACTTGTAATGATACATAATGAGCTCGAATTTGAAGAATTGGCCATTTGATATTATAAACGTGTTTTCCTACATTCTAGCCAAAACCATTATAAATACATGAATCTATTCTTAAATGAATGTTTAAGAAGCATAAAACAATCTAACTTCAAAACTAATATCCAGGGATGTGTAGACATTATTAGTACACTTAATTACTTAATAACACATCAGTGTTATTGTATAATAAACACAACATTGCATCACATAACTAAAAGCAATAAATTTTGGCCTCCATTTTTTCTACCATTGAGAAAAACCTTCGCAATTAAATTTGTATAGGTTTATATTAGCATTTTTTCATTTAAATTCTGAAGTAGTCAATAATGAAAAGGTGCATCCTTAAATTGAATTAAAAAACCAAAATAGCACATGTCTTTATCATCAATGAGTCGAAATATACCCAAAAAAAGTGCAGGACTTATTTTCTCATAAATTTATTTTTATAAATTAAAATCATAACCCTTATTTCATTATTTTTCTAGACTTTAAAGGAGAGATGTGGAAATCGTAACTTTACTAGCGTATACTTTACAATAGCTATATTTTTATGAAGAGACGAATTTGTAAGGAATTATTGTAGGTCGCATATAAATATACAAAGGAAAAAATCCAAGTATGTGTTTCATTCTATTCAGCGTCTTATTATTTCCCCTATTTGATTCAAATAATTCTCTATGCATTCTCAAAAATACAAGGGAATTTCACCTTTTTTTTAATTTATGTTTATAAAAGGAACACTAATCCTTATTTCATTCTTTCGCTAAAAATTTAGAAAGGAGATTTGTGTTTCCAAAGGGATTTACCAACAACAACTTTGGAGTCAGAAGAATTTTTATGAATTGTCAAAATTTTGAAGGATCATTGTGGGTCACATATAAATCTGCAAAGAAAAAAATTTAGGTACATGACTTCATTTTCTTGATCATCTCAATCCTTCGCCCTTCTGACTCAAGAATTTATCATTGCATTCTCCAAAAAATGGAATGGTTTCATAGTTACCTTCAATATTGAGATTTTAAAGTGTTTTCTATAGGTTTTTATAGGATTTTTAGTTATATATGAGGTGTTTTGGATGCATTGCAATTGGTATGTTAATTGCATTAGATCCAAAGTGACCATGTGGCTTTCAATATTTTTTTAACATTTCCATGGTTGTCGATGTGCATTGTGTAGTAAATATTCATCAAATCAACCAACACTACTTGTGTAAGAATTTAAATGGAAAACTTAAATTGTTGTCTTAAATTTCTTCATGGATTTAGTGTTAGTAGTAAATAGTGAAATGGAACCAATGCATATTTTTACTTCATAAAGAACCACATGAATATAACAATTTGAACACAAAAAAATGTCATAATATGTGATTCAAATATATATACACACACACACACACACAATGTACCAATGCATATTATGTTATCATACACATCATAATTTGATTTTGCAAGAAATTTGGATAATGTTTATATCTGATGACTCTTGTTATTTTTCTAAATACATGATGGTCAATGGAACTTCAAGGAAAAGAACTTATTATGAAGAGTGTAATGAGAGATTATCACAACATGTTGAAAAATCAAGTCTCTTAAATTTTATTAAAAAAATTAATATATTTGAATTATCTATATAAAGTTTAAATTAATGGCATGTATCGATTAATGCATGTCATGTAGAGAAATAACTTAAAGAGACTTTATAAGGTTGTTGAGTATTTGAGTGAAAAAAAGAACATAAAACTTCCTTGAAATGTTGCAAACAGAGGAAGCAAGTTGATCAAAATATAATCAACAAAAACATTTAAAAATAAACAAATAATTAATTATTTAAAAAAAATAGTTTCTAAAAATGATTGTCTTTAAGTCAATCACTAACATGTTTTAAACACTGAATTTCACAAGTTTAATTTTAAATTTCAAATTCCATTAATCAACAATTATAAAATCAAATCTTTGTAAAATATGTAAACCATAATGGGTCCATGATCCTAGTGTATTGGGTGTGCTATGTTACCATATGTAAGGCCTATCGAGTTTACCATAATAAACCTTAAAAGGGCATAATTTTTTTTTCACTCTACCAAATGTGAGATCACTATCAAATTGGGTGTAGAATCAATTACTAAATAAAATTTCCCAAATGGTAATCAAAAATTATTCATCTAGTATACATTTATGTATTGGTGATTAATAACTAATTGTTTCCAACTCATTAATGTTTACAATTTCATCATGTATACCACTTTAAGTAAAGAGATTGCAAGTAATATTATTCTTTCTTGTTTTATTAGAAATTTCACTTTCAATACTGCTTCACATCTATTATTTTGGACATTAAAAAAATGGTGGCCCTTTTAATGAATATGTGGACTAATTGTTATCCATAATATATTAAAAAATCACTTATGCTGCTCATTGGAGACCCTTTTCCTGAGTTCATTATCATCTTCTACTCACAGAGCGATTTCAACAATATAAATTTTATCTCAATATGAGTTCAAGCCAAAGTTATGGCCTTGAGAAGATTTGGTCATTTCATGCCATGTCATCACATATATATTATTGACAAATGTAATTCCTACTTACATGCATCATGATCACCATTACATAGTCCACAACCTACAAGGAAACATTGGTTGTCCTATCAACATCTAGATCTAGGTTTTAGTAAAAACACGTATGTAGGAAATCATGGATACCTCTATCTTGAATGTCCTAGATTTTCTGAAATCATGAGAAGGAAATGGCATGGGGTCAATGGGTAAATGCCTAGATATCTAGAGTTTGCAAAAAATCCCCTTCTAGTGGAAAGTTGGATCATGAATTTCCATGTCATGTGCCACATAAAACTAGTCCACCATGTTAGTAAATGAATACTTTATATTCCATGTTGTCATGATAGATCAATATTGCTAGCTAAACAACGTAAAGGTGGTCAACATCCATAATATCAAGTATCTAAATTCATATATATTTAGGTATCTATCATCTGGAAAGTCCTTAAAATTCCTATTAAACTGAAATCCTTAATTTTGGATTTCTAAACGACACATCGCTTATCACAGTGGATGTTACCTTCCATGTCATGTCAATACTTTTGTTTAAAGGCCATGTCAACATGACATGTAATCATGATACATCAATGATCACGTCATGTGCCACTTCGCCTAAACATATTAGCTCTAGGTGACCACACAATTAAGGGGTTATATTATGTGAAATTTATGTCTCCTTCACTTGTCCTAACTATCCAACATCCAGATTCATCATTTGTTTTCACTTAGGTCTTATGCTTTGGAATTTTTAAATCCTAGATGCACTATCATAATTCCACTATCGAGATACTCTATGCATATTTTTCCACCCTCTAGGGTTTGTTATAGCACCATTTACTACCCTTGGTATTTGTGATGCTTGGTTTATGGCCTAGGGCAACCCCTCCTTCCAGACTAGGTCCAAATATTTTTAAAATAGTGTTTTATTCCATGTACGATACTTTTCCATGAGATAAAAGCGTGTACATGCAGTTTAGTAAATACCCAACCTGTGTATATGTTAAAACACTTTAAAAAAAAAAAAATTCTTAATTTTGGGCGGAGTTCATGGGTTTTACCTGTCGATTACCACCTAGTGCTCGTGGCCCAACTATTTCCAAACTAAAAAACTAATTGGGAGAAGTATAAATAGACTTATATGGGAAGGCCTTAAGGAGGAGAAGAGATAGATTTATTATACTGAAATTATACCTGACTGAGTCTGAAGTATCCATGTGATTCATGCACTTCCCCAAGTTTCAAGAAACCATTGTTTCCTTGATTGTTGATATTCTCCCTCTTGCTTGAGATCTCATGGTATTGGTTATGGAAGGAGGCTGTTGAAGACTGGGACTAGATGGATCTAGAGGACGATTCTTCTTGGAGCCGGAAGAAGAAGACTCAGGTGAATTCTCTCTGTGTTAGTTATAGCCTTCTACAATAAAAAGAAGCGTTGTCTTGCTCTTGAGATTAATTGTGTTTATGCATCAAATAGTATTGTGATTCATATATGAATGTTATTTTGATGTATAACTAATCATTTGCTTATATGATACAAAGTTAGTTTCGTTAAAATGCTTTATCTATATGCTGCTATGTGCATTTGAATTGGTTGATTTGTAGGTTCGAAGATCATCAAGAGTTGCAGAGGGTCTGAAGCCTGCTGGAACTATCCAAACGAAGGACATATAAGTATGGTCACTTTCAAATAGTCTGTTTATATAAGCATGTTTCTTGAGTTGTATGAGTGCTTCTTACTGTAGTTTGCTCTTGCTCTATTGGGGTTCCAACCCAAAGCCCTAGGGTACTTATTCCAATAACAGAATTGGGAACTCCATTGGGGATAACAATCTTGTTATTCCTAGTTTGGGTTGTTCAATTTCATTCAGGGATTAGTTTTTGGTTTGCTTGCTGTTACAGTATTATTTGGTCTAGTAGAGTCTCAGACCTTAAGTCTGATCTTTTTTATCTGGCTTTATTTTTTTATTTTTCTTGCAAAGCTTAGTATACGCACTTTTCTCTATTTACAGTAGCGTACACACGCTTGTTTTTGTGAAGTGAACCCGCGTATATGCAAGTTTCCTTTATTAGAAGCGCGTGTACACGCCTTTGTGCTTAAACACAATCACGTATACCATTTTTTGCATTGCTTTTTCAAATCTATCTATCCAGAAAGATTTGTTGCTTGATCTGTTTAGTCTCTGAGTGGTCAATTTCTGTCTGAAGAATTTCATTATTCTGTGAGCTTACTGTTTTGAAGTCTCTTCCGCTTTGAAAATATTTGGACTAGGTTTGCTTTTGAGTGAGTTTGTGATTGGTGTTTTGACATGCAGGACTTCGTACAGAGGTTCTTGATTTTGCTAGTCCTCCAAAATAGAAAATTGTTTTCAATCTTAGTGTCAAGCTCGGTTGTTGGTCTACTTGCTTTGCTTTCCATCATTTTTTGGCCTTACAGCTTTTCTTGATTTTTGGAAGCTTTTTGTTTTGACGAATTTGAAAGTGTTTCTTTCCTGACTTCTTGATCAGTTTGTCAAGCTCTTTACTGCTGCTTGGGTCGTTTAATACAAGTAGAAGCATTTTTGTTCAAGTTTACATTCGTTGTCGAATTTGTAACTTGCAAACACTCCTTGTGCTCCTTTTTCAGTCTTTGATTTCCAATGGCATTTAGAGTGCTTTCAAAAGGTTGTTTTGATTGTTTCTTGAAAAAGAAAATATCTTAAAAAACATTGTTTTTGTTTTCTTTTACCAAGTTTGATTTTGGTTTCTTCTGATTTGTGAAAGTGAATTGTGATATTTTGGGATTTGCCCTTCTTGTTTGGAGAGAGTTTTGTATTCAAAATTTGTATTCCTTTCAACACTTAAGTTGGCTTATTGATAGTTATAAACAATTGCTTTTGTTTTTTTAGAGTAATTTAGGATCTTGCATCTTCATTACACCTTGCATTAGGGTAGTTTTGTATTTTTAAAGCATGAATAGTATTTTATGTGTGGAGTGTTGTAGGAATTTACAGGGTAAGTTCCTCAGACAGAACACCAAAAGGACACCGCTCACAAACAGATCACAGATCAATACACCAGTATTTTGACGTGGTTAAAACCCTCAGAGAGGGAAACAGTCCACGGCCTGCGCCAACGTGGCTACTACAGGCAATTTATTAATAAAAGAATGAAAATTTACATAAGCTTCTCTCATGCACGGTTAACCTACAAATGACCCTCCATGCGCTTTAAATAGAATTCATGGACCAATCGGGTGTCAAGCCACGGATCAAGTGTCGGTAATACCGAGGAGAGAATGAACCGTCGGATCACTACATATTGTGACCGTCGGATTGTAAGTTACAAAATGTACAACGGTAAATAAACACACTTTACCTAACTCTATACCTAACTCTATACTAGACCAAGTTGAACTTAACTATTTCCTATGTGTCGGAATATCCTAACATCCCCCCTTAAGAACAACTTGGGATAGGATTGAAGGATTTACAAATATGACACAATAGGAGAAGGAAGGAGGCACTAGAGCCTATCCCCTCTTAGTGACAACTTCCTGAACTCCAAGCATATATCGAAGTTTAGTGAACTTCGCCTCTGTGAGAGCCTTTGTGAAGATGTCTGCACCCTGATCATCTGTTGAACAATATTGCACTTCAAGAACATGGTCATGAATGAGCTTTCTGATGAAGTGCATGTGTAGTTCAATGTGTTTGTTGCGCTGATGCTGAATTGGATCTTTGCAAAGCTGAATGGCACTTTGATTATCACACCAAAGTGTAGTCGGATGCTGCTGCTCAAAGCCAAATTTTGATAGGATCTGA
>APFE030040479.1:0-31189 GCA_000404065.3 Pinus taeda | reverse complement strand
ATACAACTTCTCTACCATTTCTTTCATGGTTAAGAATTCTTAAAAATGATTATGCTTAGTCTAGCAAGGAATGAGCTTGTCTAGAAAAATAAATTAAGCTAACACAACCCCCTTTACAACAAAAACTTCCACCCATTCAGCACCACAAAACTCAACTCCTCATGATAGGAATATTGGCCACTTATCTGAAGTAAACATGACTATATCCATGAGGGAAGAATCACAATCACGAATAACGATTCAATTCTTGTGTAGGCACATTCTCTTAACTGATTTAGCAAAGGAATCTCACCCTAAATACACGACCAAACTCGGACTTGTTGATTGACTATATCCATGAGGGAAGAATCACAATCACGAATAACAATTCAATTCTTGTGTAGGCACATTCCCTTAGCTGATTTAGTAGAGGAAACGCACCCTAAAGACCCGACCAAACTCGTCCTTGTTGATTGCAATAGCGCTCCTTTACAGGTACCAAGATCAACATTTAGTAATTATCAGATTTTGGAACTCAGCCTATTTAATATACAACACACAATCCTTTTTCACAGAAGATACCTAGCTCATGGGTTATCAGTGAATACATAACAACTTTCGGAAGGCCAGAGTGTGAAAATCTATTGAATCTGTCTTTTGAAGCAAACAGATCAAGAAGTATTGCTTCAAAATCTATAATGGCAGTTACTAACGATGATAAGGTCGATGACAAACCGAAAAGGAAACACATTTATGTATCATTTTTATTTTACGTTGACAAAAATCATAAATGGTTAGAAACTTAGATGTTATGAAGAATATTAGGAGCTTGTAAATTGCATGATTGCTCTGCTACAAAATAGTTTATTGTTTCTACCATTGCGAAATTGAATAATTTTCAATGAAGATTTCATCATTTCTCACAAAAGACATTGCAGAGCAATCACAAAAGACAGAAAAGATTCAAGAATCTATCTGCACACAACAAATCATTAATTCGTCAATGGAAAATGGACACAACATAACGTCCTTTAGCTTTGAAAAACATCCCTTAGTGCTCAGTTCTAACTTCCACTGTAGCTTCCACAACACAAAGAAAGTTGGCTTGAATCATTGAGAGCATAAAATTGGTATATAGGCAAATAATTGGAGCAAAATGCCAAAAACATATAATTTTCCCTCCAATCTTTGGCACTTTTTTCCCAATGACGGATACTCGTGGATCAGGAACCTATGGGGGCTCCCATCCATCAAGGAGCATCTAGATGCTCCTCAATGGATGGGAGCCCACACAGATTCCCGATCAACGTTCCTAGGCAAAACTAGTAGCAAAAACCCTTTATTATGGACCGTAAAGCTCCCATAAATCTCCAATGTTCCTACAGAATATCCCCTCTGTTTTGGAGCATTTCGTAGCAGTTCCCAATTTCCCAGGAGTGCAGAGTGTGAGGTACTTTCTCTCCAAGGGCTAGAAGCAGTACCCATGCAACGTAGCCTGTAACTCATTTAAAGTGGGGTAATAGTGGGCATGTAGCATCAAGCTCCACTCATTCTAATCCAAAGTTCTACATGCAAACCTTTTTGTCACTTGCGCCGCAAAGCCTTCATTATAGAGTGTGGAGTTAACACCTACCTCTGCATGACAAAAGCTATACATACCTTTTGACTTGTTTTCTTCACTTATTGTCCATTCTTTGTGTGGAGTTTGGGACAACAAGCTTCACATACTTTTTGTCCATACCTTTATGTGAGTGTAGCTCTCCACATTTTCTTTGCTTCAACCAATATCAAAAACATTTGTGAGCTTCTTTCAAGGCATGAATACATGCTTCAATCATGGAAATTAGCAAAGTTTCTAAAGCATAGAATAACCGTGGAGTTAACCTTTGCCATCCAAAATATTTTAGGATTATATTGAAATTTTTTTAGAGACAATTATTAATTGGCCCTCTTCTTTTCCCTTTTTCTTAATATAAACTACACCTCTGATTACTTTCCTAATCATGAGATTTACATCAAATATTGGATCAAAGGGCCAAGGAATTTGCATAAATGCTTCCTTGTCCAATAGAAGAATAAATGGTCAACATGTCATCTTGGCTCCAATTTCTTAGGAATTAATAATTGCTCTGAAAAATCACTACTCTTGGTTGAATCTAGAACTTTTTTAAGCTTTGAAAAATGGATTTTCCACCAAATTGATCTTGGAAAGGTCCTTATTAAGGACTTCTCTATATCTTCTCCACTAGAATGAATGACTTGTATGCTGAAAAGTATCGTAGAGCTCCCTTCCACAAAGCCTGATCATCCCATTGTCACCAAGAGCTCCTCCTTTCCCCAAATTGAACCCAAGACAACATTGAGTACTTAATTATGATCCATCCTGAGAAATTTTGAGTGACACTGCAAATTGAGCTATTTAATTTAATATGTGCTAATAGGATTCATCATTCTTTCATTGAATAAATATATTGATTTTGAATTTGCTATTTGTGCTTGTAGTATGTAGTACTGACCTTGTTTCACATGAAAGGGTTTTTATTCTTAGACTATGGCAATGCTAGTACGATCTAGGCCTTTTGTCGTATTTGTACCCCATGATCATTTTTGCAAGATGCATGTCTTGAATGGAAAGAAATAGGAATTTAGATATTACCTCCTAAACTAAAGCATTGTTTCTTTTATTAGGTGCCATGTAATGTCCTGTGCAAATTGAGGATGGATGGGACATAATAGTCAATCCATCACCGTAGGCTATAGTCTTCCATAAAGGGGGGAAAACCCCATAAGAGGCTTCTACCTCAATCAACTCCAATTGGATATTTATTAAGCCACAACTTGAAAGGAGAATACAAACCTCTGATATAGACAAGAAAAAACAATGTGTTGGTTTACCTAGCCATAAATTTTGCATATCTCCATCTTCATTTCTGTCTCTTCTTCCCTTTCAAATCTGCTTCACCTAAGCTTCATATGTTCTAGGTAAGAAATGCATAATACCTCAATCAAATCTCACACATTCCCCAACTCTCTAACATCTACTTCCTTCCAAAAGATCTTTTATAGATAAAGTTTTCTAGCTATTTGTATTCCAGATAAGAATATGAGGTGAATAGGCTTGACATTTTTCCTTCCACTCATTCGTTTCCAAGCTCTTCTTATTTATAATATTAGAACATAAATAAGTATTTGACCACATATTATTCCATCTATAATGATTACATACACAAATATCAACATAATGCCAAAAGTAACATTATAGAAATAACATATAACTATATATTTGGGCATTCATTCCTCATAATCAATACGAACATTTGCCATTAATGCATCATAATAATCTCTCCAACATATTTTCCTTTTCCTTGGGCTTGCATCACAATATCTTCAGGGCATTGACTCAATAACCTTGTCTTGTTGTCATGGAGTCTAGCCTTGCATCACAACAATTTTCTCCAACAAATCAGTCTTCAAATCAGCCTTATACAAAACACATGCAAGCATAAATGTTCTACCAAGCCATCAAGGTATTTGTTGCTCCTTTGTTCTGTTGTCTTCAAGTATACCAAGCATAACTTTCTTGCTTTGCTTTCTCGCATCTTTACCTTGTTGCTACATTGCTACTCCTTTTCCATGTTGTTTCTTCTTTTCCATCAATGACAATAATGCATTTGTACATTTCATTATGTGGGAAGCAACTTATTAATACGATAATAAATTTTGATTATCACCCGAAAAGGGGTTACAACAATTATGAGCAATTATACCATTTCTATTCACAACAGGCTGCAGACCTTGACAAGTTGGGGAGTTTACTGAACTCCCTGTTCGCCCACAGGTTTATTTATTTATTGGTAACAGGTTATTTATTTTATTAATGAGTAACAGGTTATTTTGGCCTACGGGTTCCCACTAGCTTACCAAACTAACCTAACCGAGTTAGCAAGCAAGTCTGAACTAGTTCTGTACTTAACTCTAGACTAACTTTCCACCTTTTTCTCTTACGATATTCGGTCCCCAACGCACTTTTACTTGTACAAAAAACAAAACAAAACGAGTTCATGTGTTTTCTTTTATTTTATCACTGCTAGGGTTCTCATTCATGTTTGTGCATATTCACATTCCTTGCCGAATTGACAATATTAGACCAACTCAAAAATTTTGTTAACTTTCATATATATTTGTACCTTGAACCCACTCATGTACCAGTTTCAAGAGATTCAAATACTTACATTTGATACTCAGACACACACAAATTACAATCTATGCAATTTCCAAACATAATAGTTTCAAATATAATAGTTCCAAAAATGACAGTTTCAGGCACACTTATCTGAATAAATTTAGATAGTCAAGCAACTCAACCAGAAGAGTGCCTTCCTTCCATGATTCTCACCCCAAGCTTCCCCAACTTCCATGATAGTTAATGTGACTATTACTGATCCAGGTCAACCCGCAGGCATCAAAACCCCTCCAAAGTCTAACCTAAAATTTTATAGACTCAATCTATAGTGTAGTCTTCCATGGTTCTAGCCCTCAAGAATTTACTCCCTAAGTATCATACTATTACCCTTTTCCATGTTTGGTTAGGTCTTTTCTCAGAATTTTCTAGTTTTCTCCAAAAATAGCCAAAAAAAAAAAAAAAAAAAAAAAAAAAATCTCTTCCCACCGAGATCCATTTATCACTATGGAATAAGAGAACCAAGAACCATAACTGTCATCTCTAAATAAGACAAATTCAATTATGGTCTTATTCGAGAGTTCCAAGCCTCATCCAAATCCTTAACCAACAAATATATAAATTCTTTTAAATCTCTCTTTTGAATTTCATGAGCCTTTTCTCATTACCAACAATTTAATTTATATAACTTTAATAGTTAATATAATATAACAAATTTCAACTTCATTTAAATATGTTACATTTTAACCCTTTATAATTTGGTAGGTAATTTGGTAGGATTTGTAATTAATTGTAAAATATAATGGTTCAGAATAACATATTTAAAATTATAGTAATTTATTATAAATTATTTGATGTGTACAGTTTAGTTCTGTTCATGTATTATTTCAAATTTAGTTAAGAATAACTTGCGCCTAACACAATCGTGATGATTAGTCAGTATATATATATATTCGAAACTACCATGTCGTACAGTCCTCTGCACTTTTCTTTTTCCACACTCAAAATTTGGTTTCGACCTATCAACAGTTGGGGTGTTCACTGTTGACCCCTTCGACGCCAATATAAAATCACAACAAATCAGCGAACCTTATCGCTGTACTCGAAACTTTCAAGTCGTCGACTCGTCGGAGGTTTTCTTTTTCCACACGCCAAGTTTAGTTTCACATGTCAGTTGCAACTCATGAACTTAAACATGTTCTCTTTCTACAAGAAATCTGTTACTATATATACCATGGACGTCCCGAAGAGGAAGGCACGCTTAAAATTGTGAAGATGGCTGCACTTTACACATGCTTCAAGCTCTTCGTTTTTGTGATTTTCTTGTTAGTGATTCTCGTATTTAATGCAAGTGATGGAGTATCAGTCGAAGCAAAATTGTGCGATAAATACTGTGACATACAAAAATTTGATGAACTCATGAAGGTGTTAATGTCTTACGGTAACATTCCAGGAGCTCAGTTGGCCGTGGCGAAAGGAGGAGAAGTCAAATATTTTAAAGCTTTTGGAGTGGCTAATCGCGACACGGGTGAGCTACTTACAACGCACCACATTATGAGATATAATAGCATCTCCAAATTCATCACAGGAGTTGCCATTCTCCAGCTTATTCAGGTGAAGCCCAATTATGTAACCTGGTTTCTGTGTTCAAATTTATGAATATTTTCAAAATCTGGGGATAACTAGCATGAATTCCTGAAAGTGAAAAAGGGTATATCTATAAATGAAATGTAATTAATGTTTGTGCAGGAAGGGCGGCTGAGTCTGGAGGACAAGCCCTTTCGTTTTCTGGAGAATCTGGATCCTCCAAGAGGCGCCACTGTGGACCAACGGCTATTCAATGTTACAGTACAACAAATGTTGCAACATACGGGAGGTTGGAACAAAACGTTTTCAAATGTGAACGTTGCAATACTCCCAACAGCGCTGTATGTGTCACAATCTCTGGGGCACCCTGCTCCTCCCTCAGTTTATGATTGCATTCGCTACATGAAAAGCATACCTCTGGATTTCGATCCGGGGTCCGCCATGGAATACGCAGATATTGGATACCTGGTCCTTGGAAGAGTTATTGAGAAAGTTAGCGGAACGAGTTACGCGGATTATATGCGTCAACACATATTCAAGCCATTAGGTCTGACGAAGATGAAACTAGCACAGTCACAGGTGGAACATCTGGCAGAAAACGAAGTTCACTACTATGGATTTGATGGCGATCAAGACCTAACCGTGCTCTCCATATTTCCCGGGGAAGGTTTTGTAAACGCTACCTACGGGATCATCAATTATAGAAGTTTGGAGTCAGCGGCAGGGTGGGTAGGAAATGCTGGTGATATTGTTAGATTCATAGATCATGTTGATGGGCTACGGGAGCCTGCAATTCTAAATAAAGACATGGTATATGCCATGCTCAATGCTCCAATGCCCTCTAACAGAAGTTTAGCAGGCAATCCTTTGTTTGGCCATTCACAGGGACTTAATGTGTTTGTTAGTGTGGATAAAAAAGGGAAGATCACGAGTTTCCAGCACGGCGGTGCAATCTACGGCGCTATGTCTTATGTCACGAGACTGGTAGACAATAATATTTCATTTGCCTTTCTATTCAATACTCTACCGCTTGGAAATTTCGTGTATGAAGCCATTGGCAATCTCACCCAGGTAGCTAATAGCATTCATGCTTGGCCCCCCGGAGACCTGTTCGAGGGAGAGAAATAATCTGGATATGTATACTATAAGCTACTTTGGATGCTACTACTGCCGTAATAAATAATGAATAAAATGGACAATTGTCATTAGAGACATTGTCCTATCTATGTTTCCAGACGAAATAATTTACAGTGCTTCGGAACCTGTATTCCTCAGCCATAATATTTATATATTAGGTTTGATATATATACAGTTTTCTCTAAATTTTAATACAAGTCGTTGAAATTACATGTTTGAAGTATGAAATTTATATAAATAGCAAACTTATATATATTAATGTTATTAATAAATACCATTAATTATATTTAATAATACAGTTAGCACAATCATATTTAGAAGCGGTGAAGAATTTGACTATGCTTATATCTGTCCAACTGTTGCCAAATATTGGGAATCGGCAATCGAAATAGAAATGCCCAACAAAATCTATAAGAGACCAAATGTGATACCGCCTTTACGGCTGGAATTTCCAACGTCGCCAGTGAAACATTTCCGGATGCAAGTAGAGATATTCCTGGTACCAAATTCCACTTCTGCTCCATAATATGATATCGGCGACATGCACTCTAATGAGAGAGAATTGATTTTACATTCTCCTGTTTGAACTCAATAAGGGAATGACAACCCTCCTCATTAATGGTGGAAAAATTCATTCTTCAAAGGTCATTGAAGGAAGCTGTATTAATCCTTCTCCTACCGGACACTCAAACTAACACCCATTCCATTCCATTCCAGTCCACCATTAAATTGTTTCGAAATGTTCAGTCTCCCATAGATCCCGATGATTGATCGAAGGAAGATCCATAACATCGATGAGACGCATATATGAATTCAATTGACCCGCACGAATGCATTGAATGGACACGCATGAAACTGTTACATTTTCTATATAATGCTTTAAAATTTTCCTGGAAAAAGCAACACTCGAAATTATGTGTTAGGATTTTAATCTGGCTGTGGTAAATGTCATCCATCAAATTTCTAACCAGACGAAGGATATTCTTTAATAATAAATTTTAAAATTCCTCCGGGCCAAATCCAATATAAACCACACTTATTGGCATAATTACATGTCTAATATAAACCACACTTATTGGCATAATTACATATCTAAAGTAAATAGTTTTTTTAAACATTAAATGTATTTATATATTTCAAAACACACTTTTAACCATGCTATAATTTAATTAAAAAATTATTACCCCTATATATATATATATATTCCTCTCCAATTTATATATATTTATATAAATCTCAATTCATTATTCAAAACTCTGAAATATCAATTTATATAAATATAAATCTATTTTTCATATATATAAATCTACTGTTGAAAAGTCTCGATAAATATATGCCAATTATATAATCATAACTATTTTACTTAAAAATTTGAATTTTTTTAATAATTTAATAAATATGTATAGACACGGTACTATTTTTTTTGTAAATTAAAACTTTTATATTATTAAAAAAACCAAAAATAAATAACTTGTCTAGACATCTCTTTTAAGAATATATTTTCAGACTCAAAAGCTCTCATATAATCCCAATACAAAAATCCTAGCGTAGGTGTATGCCCAAGCCAATGTAGAGCTTAACCCCGCTCTCCATTACATTACGAGTCAACCTATGTACTATGTATGGTGAATCCAGGGAGGGTAGAACATCAATAGAGCAAGGATGCCCAAGTAGGCAACATATTTTCATAGATGCGATGATCTAAATATTGGAGAGCATGAAAATTGCAATAAAGTCTTTATAACTTGATGGTAATGGATTGAGAAATTTGGTTACATAAGAATGTAACTATTAATATAAATTTGTATAAATTTGTATAGAAAAGAGTTTAGTCAAATATGAATATGAAGTATCAACACAAAGATGATAACGAAGTTCACTCCATCACTAAATTTGTTTTTGGATTTGCCTTTAAAGGTCAAATAGATTTATTGTTTTTCTTCAAAGAGGTTGAATAAAATTGTTTTACAAAAACTGCCTTCTACTACCAAAGAGATTTCAAGACCAATACAATGCATACATTTCTCAAAAAGACATCCTCTCCTGAGCTCTCAAGGCTCTCAAAACAAAGCTTCTTCAACAAGTCTCTAAACAACACTCTCAAACAAGCTCTCCAAAAACTCTCAACAAACTTTGTCTCCCTCCTCTAAAAATACATAAGAGAATTTAAATTTTTGATATCCATAAATAAAGGAGAAAATATCTCCCTAGATGGACATTCCAAGGAAAGCATAACTCTCTTTATCCACAAAAGGAGGATCTTATGAGATTCTTAAGGAGAAAATCTCTAAGTTCCACATATCAAGGACCTCATCCACATTTTAGAGGGAAACAATTCCCATGAAAATCTCAACTTCCAACGTGAGATTAGGAAATTGTTTTTGAGGTGGATTCTCACACTTCATCAATTTCATTTTTGAAAAATATAAAATTCAAATATATGAGCGTATCCACACTAAGCTCGTATCAAACATTTAACATTTTAAAATGCTCAAATCCTAGCCTTTAATGAACTTTTCCTTGGGTAAAATTTGGAGAACTATGTCAAGATCCTACTGGATCATACCTCCCTACAAAGATATATTTTGGTCCAACAAAAGCTCAAGGATCTTTAATTGAATATGTTATCATAAAAAAGATTTTCTGCAGAATTAGGTATAATTCAATTCCAGAGACGAAAAATCTGCTCTTTTTCCTTATGAATTACTAGGACAATGATAAATTTCCTGCAAAGAATTTTGTGTCATTTCCTCTGCTCAAGCCTCCATTTTCCTCCATTTTGTATTGTCACATACCATGGTGAAATGTACTTCAACAAGGTCACGACTATAAAAAAACTTGCTCTTAGTTCATGGCAATATCATTGTGCTCATTACCGCGTACCACCAAGGTTAGTGATAAATTTCTTCCTCAATACAAACTCTGGATAATTGTCTTGAAGAATTGTCAATGCCTTTTTCGTAACTTTTTGCAAACCCCACGCTGCAAGACCTGGTGCATTCTTAAGATCGGTAATTTGAACCATTGAATTTATGCTTCGAGGATTGAAGTTTAGTTTTTGTATCTCCTTTTCTAGTAACTGATTCCAAAATGTTTCCTTCATAAAATTATGTTTTTCAGTATAGTAAAAGCTTCAAAAACCTTGAAGTCTCTTGTTCAGAAACTTCAACAGAATTATGTGAGTAGATTCATCACTCAAGTTGTGAATATGAAAAATTGTATGGACTAATATCCGTAAATGGGTTAATTTTTTCATGATTTTTCCAAAAAAATATTGGCCAATTTTTATTTTTTCTAAATGTTATTCGGCCAAATTTTATAGAATAATTTTTTTTTACCTTGAAATCACCAAAATTTTATAGAGACTATATATAAGATAATTAAAAACTTGAATATTTTTACAAATATGTCACTAAACATTTTGTAGTTTGCATATTGAAGACGATTAAGATTCACCAAAGTTTCTAATTTTAAATTATATTTCTGTCTTTAAAATTTTCCATAAAACTTGTGAATAAATAAAACTCGTCATAGAAAAACATTTTCAGAAATTTGAACTACAACCTCCTCAATTACCAATTACCTCAATGGGAGCTTTAGCATCAACAATCACATGCAAGTAGCAAAAGCCAAATACAAAGGAATTTCACAATTTCCAAAGTGAGAAAATAATGCAAGATTGTCATCGTTCATCTTGCATGAGAACATGATTATCAACTTTGCATATGAAATAAATTGGTGAAGTTGTAATTTTCTTAATAAAAGGGTCACAAGAGCAAACTACAAGCAGTCTCAACTCAAAAACTTTGCTTGCATGGATTACCTTTGACTTTGTATATTTTTTTTTCTCGCTTTGTCATCATATGGTCCATTGAATGGATTATCTCTTAACTTTGTATATTTTTTTTTCTCGCTCTCTCGTCATACAGTCCATGGATCGAAATGGCGAGATCCATACGGCCCCTGGCTAACAGCTCCCATCGTTGTTTCCAAGTTGACGTGAATGTTGTAATATATCTCCACTGACGCAATCGAACAGGGAGGATTTCGTCAGATCCCGATCTTTGTGATGACTACCATTCTTTGAATCCACGAATACTCTATTTGATGGCTCACCCATTTGACATTATGATTCATTTCTAAATGTAGTGTACAATATAACTGCACCTTCTAAAGTTGAACTCTGCACTCGTCACTCCCTCGAATTGAAATATGAGTCTAATCTCGTCTATCTTTGCCCGGATCTGTCTAACCAATCCGACAGCTCCTGTGCCTTCTTAGATCTATGTATACATCTGTCACTGCTTCCCAATGGATTTTTCGAGGAATATCCTCAGAGTTGGGTTGTCGTCACAACCATGATTGTGGATGAAACTTATGTCCTAAGTGGCAGATTGGCGGACTCGTAGAATAACTTTCCTCTAGGAATATGCACAATCAATTTCATCTCCTCTTCCAGATAATGGCTTGTAATAGCTATGGATAAAATTTGTGCCACATTTGGTGGAATATTTTCTCGCAGATTAATAGTTGTACTGCGGCTAGCATTGTGGATTGAGGTCATCTACTTCCCCATGTAACCATGGTAATCAATGCCATGCGAGAACCAACCCCACAATCACCTCTGCATGGTACATTTCTTTGCAACGTGGGCCAAATCTATGGTTAAGGTCTCCTTGGAATGTGTTGTAACCACTGATCAATATTCGTAGTTCAAATCTTATTGAGTACATTAGTCTGTTGTGGTCGATTCTCAAGAAGCAGATCCCCCACCCTCACCTTGGAGAGTCTTGCTTTGCTAAAACCATAGGATCTTAGTATATAGACTTACGGGTGGTTGGATGTACTCTTGGTTTTATAGTGGCAGCTATGAAGATTGATCCTAAATCTCCCATAAATTAAGACTGGAAGTTACCGATTCACCATGTGATTAGAAAAAATATATCTATGGTAGTATACATGAATCTACCAAACTGTTTCCACCGCTTACAAAGCCAATGTTGAATGAATATGGAAATAATGAAGAAAAGAAGTTAAACTCATTCAGTTATACATTGACCAAGAAAAGAAACTGAATTCAAACACATGCAAATAGACACTCAGGATTTACGTGGTAAAACCTTGAGAGGGAGTCAAGGAAACATCCACGGGGCAAGGGATTGGAATTTATTAATTCAACAATGATTCTCCACACATACATTTCACGAGCATTCACTAGTTTTATATCATCGACCTCCGTTACATAACTGACATTTCGGTATGAAACTGACTAGTGACATTTTGTAAGGACCATATTAAGAGTATATACATTTTTTTATTTTTTATCTTTTTTTTTTCTTTTTTTTTTGACAGCAAATACGACCAGAAAAGAAACACATTGAGATTTCAAATTCATTCAACACACACATTGCTGATACTCATTTCAGGAAATATATCATAACATTTACATACTTTTAACTAAGATCAATTAGTAATGAAATACATATGTACCGTTCACCAAAACGCGAGACCCCACTTGCTCTGTTGTTGCTGGTATTCCCTTGTTGCCGGTCACTTCTGCGAGTGAATGATGACGCACTTGATCCGAATGCGAAGACCCACCGATTAACCTCCCATCCTACTCCTTGGGTACTCTTCTTCCCCGCCGACCCCCGAGCTGCAATGGGGTTGTACAACAGAGGAAGGCTCTAGCTAGAAGAGGAGAGCACACCTTGGCTCAAGAGTCCCCTCTCTAAATATCCTCTACCTCACCAAACTCACTATAGTTTCGTAATCACTGCTTTGACATCATATCATCCATCCAACAATAGGGTTCCCAAAAGTCCCCTCTCCCATGGCTTGCCCCTTCTTTTATAAGAGTCCTCATAGATGACACTTGGCATGTCATGCATAAATTATATAATACTATTATAATATATATATATTATATATATATTTATATTATTTTAATTTAATAGCTTGATTATTCACCTACCCATGTGTCACTCTCTCATCAAGGGTCACCCAAAATTATTTACTTAAACTTTTTATTTAAAACTAATATTGTCCTCACCTCACAAGATTCTTATTTCTTCTCCTAGTTGTCTCTTTATTCCCCCCCTTTTATTCCTTAAATTGTGTTTATTACTTGAAGTCAATCAATGAGTCAATATTTTATCCCCAACCTACTCCCTAATTTAACTCAGGTTATCTCTTAGATGGATATTCTTATGTTGGTTGATGCCACATGGAGCTTCTCTACATTTCTCTAAATTTAATTTATTATTCTTATTTTAATTCACCTTCCTCTTTTCTTAATTAGGTTTAATTAGTTTAGGATTAATATTTCTCGTTACAATTATGTTTGTCTTTCCCCTTTTACCTAATTAAACCACCTAATCCACCTAGTATTTTTCAACATGGGAGGGTAGAGTTTTTAAGGTACTCTATTTTATTTCTTCCTATGATCCTCCTTATTCCAAGTTTTATTTTTTTTATTTAATTACCTTGGTTTCTAATCATCATTTACCCTTGATGTAAATTTACCTAGTTTTCGTTCCTTATATTTATTTATTATTATTTATTTTTTTAATGATTCTAAGGGTGCCAAGTTTGGTTGTGCCCTTCAAGAACTTCCCTAGAAGTTCCAAGGGTGCCACACCTAATAGTTTAATTGTGATGCCAAGGGTGCCAAGTTGGTTGTGCCCTTCAAGAATTTCCCTTGAAGTTCCAAGGGTGCCAGACCACTTGCCCTTCAAGCCTCCAGTGACTACGAGGGGAAATTATAGTGCAACATCATAAACCACTATCATCTCTTATGTTGCCCTCTATAGTGAGACTAATGGTGCCGGGGATCAAGGAATCCGCCTTTGATGCGCTCCCCCCAGTAAACTCCTCATGAGCGACCCAACTTAGGGACCTGCCCTCATGGCATCGTGATCATCAAGGGGAAGGTGTTTCAACCATTCCAGCCCAAGTCATGGCGGGAGTACTAATGTGCGAGATCAGGGACTCTGTCCCACCCCTCCCATGTAGTTCCATCCACCTGTACAACCCCATCACCCATATGTGAGTCATTCAGTCAAGCAACTAATCTGTGCGAGGTGTCATCGACATGTCATATGCGAGTGCCTCTGATGATTTCCTGCCATACTCAATAATCATCAGTAACAAGGATTCTCAATGTTAGTCATTATCATAATAGCATCATTAACAATTCCTGGTCATTCACATCATTGTCCATTGTAAGCCTGAACTAAAGAAAGTAGGTAACATAGGGTACACATCCCTCATGCCTATCATCATTAATCATCAATGGAAACATACATATTCATTAAGATATCAACATCGTAACATCATAGAAATATACCTATCCATCAAATTTATCATCATTATGCTTTTAGTAGAGCGCATACATATTCTTTATTACCCTCATCATAAATTCAAATAGAGACCAAACTTAACTATTTAATGTTGCAATCATCAGAATACTGATAGATAAGATACATAACCATTCATGCTATCATAATATCAATGGAAATCATTCATAAACATCACAACCATGAATATATCAATCGCCAATAATAGTGTCATGTGTCCAGATCCTCAACCTGAGGTCCTCAAAGTATAAAGTGTGGGCCTTATGGCCAATTAAATGTTTGTGTCATATCACTGTTAGTCAACTAGAGCGGGCAGTACACATTTTACCCAAAATTACTAATTCATTGTCAAACTAACAAAATCCACCTTGACAACAATTTTCCTAATCCCTTTCCCATGCCCATTCATCATCTTTTCTGCAAGCCAAGAGAAGATAAACACCACCGCAGCTTCTCTACTGTAACTGGCTTTGTGAATATGTCTACACAATTCTCTTGTGTATGGACCTTTTGAAGAGCTACTTTTCCAACATCGATCACATGTCTCAGAAAATGATATCTTACATCAATGTTCTTGGTTCTGTTGTGATAGGCAGGGTTTGTAGCCAAGTGAATAGAACTTCGATTGTCACATAGTACATTCACTTTCTCCCGCGTTCTTCCAATTTCATCGAGCAGACCCTTTAACCAGATTTCTTCTCTACTGGCATCTGAACCAGCTATATATTCAACTTCGGTAGTGGACAACGCAATTGTTTCTTGAAGCTTTGACATCCAACTAATTACTCCACCTGTAAGAGTAAAGACATAACCTGTAGTAGATCTTCTTTTGTCCAAACCACCTGCATAGTCAGCATCTACATATCCGCAGACTGATCCTTCACTACCATTAAAGACGATGCAATCGTCACTTGTGCCTCTTAGATATCGAAGCACCAATTTCACTGCTTGCCAATGTTCTTTACCTGGATTTGCCATGAACCTGCTGACAACTCCAACTGCATGTGAAATTTCAGGTCTTGTAGACACCATCGCATACATTAAGTTGCCTACAACATTTGCATATGGTACATGAGACATATACTACTTTTCTTCATCAGCTCTAGGACTCAAAACCGAAGAAAGCTTAAAATGGGAAGCTAGTGGAACATTAACAGGTTTCACATTGTTCATAGAGAACTTTTCAAGTACTGCCTCCACATACTTCTGCTGTGATAACCAAAGCTTACCATTTTTCCTGTCTCTGTGTATCTCCATGCCCAAGATATGTTTTGTTGCTCCAAGATCCTTCATATCAAACATCCTAGAGAGTTGAACCTTTAACCTGTTGATCTCTTCCATGCTTTTGCTTGCAATAAGCATATCGTCAACATACAAAGTAAGATAATGAATATGCCATTGAAAATTTTGAAGTATACACAATGATCATACTCACTTCTTATAAAGTTCTGGCTCACCATGAAGGAATCAAACTTCTTGTACCATTGCCTGGGAGACTGCCTCAGACCATACAATGATTTCCTGAGCTTGCAAACTAATCTTCTATTGCGACCTCGTACAAAACCTTCTGGTTGTTCCATATATATATCTCTTCGTTCAAATCACCATGTAGAAAAGTTGTTTTAACATCTAACTGTTCTAACTCAAGATTAAGCAACGCAGTTAGTGCCTACACAGTATGAATAGAAACAAGTTTTACAACTGGAGAAAAAATCTCATGAAAGTCTATACCTTCAACCTGAGAATATCCTTTTGCTACCAGTCTCGCCTTATACCTTTCGGCACTTCCATCAACTTCTTGTTTCAGCTTGAAGACTCATTTGCATCCAACAACACTTCTCCCTTTAGGAAGCTCTACAAGATCCCAGGTATTGTTCTTGGCTAAGGAGTCCATTTCTTCTTCCATAGTCGCTTTCCATTTTTCGCTATCTGTATCATCTACTGCTTCCTGATAACAAGAAGGTTCCCTATCTTCAGTAATCGAAGCAAAATATGAAGGATAATCTTCATACCTCTTAGCATTTTTCCTTTCCCTTGTAGACCTTCTTATGGCGACTAGTTGCGGAAGTGGTTCAGAAACTTGCACTGTTTGAGAAGCTTCAACGGTTTCCTTTGTGTCTTTAGCACCTTTTTCTCCAGAATTCTCTCCTTCCTTTCGACTGTCACCGAAAAGTCTAGCCTCCAATTGAACTCGTTGATTTGGCGATACCTGTTCCTGTTCAATTCTTTCAACATTTGATTTTAAAAGAGAGGATTCATCAAATGTTAGATCTCTACTAATGACTATACTTCGCAATGTAGGATCCCACAACCTATATCCTTTCACTGCATAGTCATACCCAACAAAGACATAACATTTCGACTTTGGATCTAATTTTGAATGCTGATTTTTCGGAATGACAGAATAAGCATCACAACCAAATATCCTCAAACGTGAATAGTCACAATACTGACCTGTCCAAACTTCTTCAGGAATTTTACAATCAATTGCTATTGAAGGTGATCTGTTAACTAAATAACTAGCAGTAGATACTGCTTCTGCCCACAACTCGTTTTGCAAGTTAGTATTGTTGATCATGCTTCTGGCTCTTTCCATAAGAGTCTGATTCATACGCTCAGCAACACCATTTTGCTGAGGAGTATAAACAACAGTTTTGTGTCTAACAATTCCCTCATCCTTACAGTATTTTTCAAATTCAACTGAAGTGAACCCACCACCATTGTCAGTTCTTAAACATTTAATGGATTTGCATGTTCTTTTCTCTACCATTACTTTAAATTGTTTAAAGACATTTAATACATCATCTTTCCTTTTCAGCATATAGACCCAAAATATACGGGAGTAATTATCAATAAATGTTAAAAAATACAGTGCACCTCCATATGACACAACAGGGGATGGCCCCCACAGATCAGAATGAATATAGTCTAAAACATCTTTACTATTATGATTTACAACTTTAAATCTCTGTTTACACTATTTTCCATACACACAATGTTTACAGAAATCTAAATTCAAGGATTTCAGACCGGGAAGAGATTTACATTTCATCAGTATCTGAAGACCTTTCTCGCTCATATGACCCAATCGCTGATGCCATAGACGAGTACTTGCTTCTTCCTTTTCTAACGCAACCACTGCTTCACTGATTTAAGTACTTCCTTTTAACCTGTAAAGATTTCTGACCTTTTTTGCCTTCATAACCACAAGGGCTCCTTTAAAGACTTTCAAGACGCCATCCTGACCTGTAAACTTATAACCATCTGAATGCAACACTCCCAAAGAAATCAAATTTTTCTTCAAATCAGGTACATGTCTAACACTAGTTAATGTTCTAATTGTGTTATCATACATCTTAATCCTGATATCTCCCATCCCAACAATCTGACATGACACACTGTTACCCATAAACATAGAACTACCATTTACATTTTTATAACAGGTAAACCAATTTCTATGTGGGCACATGTGATGCGAAGCACAAGAGTCTAACAGCTAGCTATCTAAACCCTAAGATACATTACATTCAGGTGAAGTTTCATCTATCATACATAATTCCTTAGCAGATAAAACTTCATCTATCATACCTGAATCGACCTGAATCGCTTCCTTCTTCGGGTTTTCGGACTCCTTTCGTTTCCAACAGTTCTTCTTCAAGTGTCCAATTTTATTGCAGTTCCAACATTTTGCCTTACACTTCTTTCCCTTCAATTTCAATCTGGAAGACCCCCTTGGTTTTTCTCCTCTTTCCTTTGAGCGTCCTCTAGCTACCATGGCTTCTGATGCAATTGTTTCAGTGCTGGATTTCCTTCGTACTTCTTCAGACAGGAGAGCTCCCACGACTGATTCAAACTTCAAAGAATTAGTAGTGCTCAAGCTTGTTGAAGTTACGAAGTGATCCATGATTCAGGCATAGAACACAACAAGGTTATGGCTTTATTTTCTTCCTGTATTTTAACTTCCATATCTGTTAATTGACATATTAATGTATTAAAAACATTCAAATGTTCTGTAATGTTTGAACCTTCTTTCATTCGAAGACTATATAACTATCTTTTCAGATAAATTATGTTCGTTAATGACTTTGTCATATAGAGTTTTTCGAGTTTTTCCCACAATCCTGAAGCTGTAGTCTCTTCGACAATATTGAAGAGAACTTCATCCGCCAGGCATAATCGGATGGTACTGAGAGCTCGGGCATCCAAGTTCTCCCACTCTAAAATAGTCATGGTTGCAGGTTTCTTAGTTGCCCCATCCAATGCCTTGTGCAACCCTTGTTGCACAAGTAGATCCCTGACCTTCAATTTCCAAAGAGAAAAATTGCTCTTTCTGGTGAATTTCTCCACCTCAAATTTCGCATTCGAAATCTTGGCCATTTGGTTCTTCTCCTAGGGCTTCAGTCTTTCTAGGGTTTATATATATATATAATTTTTTTTTTTTCTCAAAGATAACCTTAAAAAAACAAATAATTCCCCAATTCAAATCCTTTTTTTTTCTTCAATTTACATGAAATCTTTCCTTTAATTACTCATATCCACATCCACCCTTTATTTTCAGAAACAAAAAAAATTATTTCACAACTTTTTGAAAAAAAGAAAAAAATTATGAGACAATTTCTTTCAAAAAATACCTGGATCCATCTTTTCCAAACAGGTTTTGGCAGCACGCAGGACACAGTGTTTCTTCAGCACGCACTTCCTCTTTGCTCCACGACGCAGTGAATTCAGCAGATCAAACTGGTTCATTACGCACTTCCTCTGCAGGCTCTGCACGCAGACCAATCATGCAGACAACACACAGGCTCTGGTCTTCACACGCAGAAGGGACAGTACGTAGAGGGTTTGGACTGGCATCCTTCTTTCAGGCAGCACGCAAAACAGACCAGCAACGCTCACGCAACAAAGAACTCCTCCACAACAGCGTTCCACGCAGGGACTCCTCCACAATAGCGTTCCACGCAGGGAGCATGCAGGGCAGACCAGCAAAACACGTAGACAAGCAGTTCCTCCTCACACAAAAAAACATGCAGCTACTTCGACAACTGCACACGCAGACTCCTTGGCGGCTGCACACGCAGATTCCATGATGATTTCTCAACAGCCTGAACAGGGCCAACAACGGCTCCACGTAGAGAGCACTCCTTATAAACCATTCCACGTTTGTTCACACGCAAATAACACCCAGCAACTTCATGCCTTTTGTTCTTACGCAAAGACTTAACAACAGGTCCTCTTACGCAGGGTAGGTTGCTCGCTTAGCCACACACTCAACCACGTGCTGAATTTTTTTTTTTTCCTCCACAGGCAGATTCACGCTCATGCTTTGATACCAATTGTTGAATGAATATGGAAATAATGAAGAAAAGAAGTTAAACTCATTCAGTTATATATTGACCAAGAAAAGAAACTAAATTCAAACACATGCAAATAGACACTCAGGATTTACGTGGTAAAACCTCGACAGGGAGTCAAGGAAACATCCACGGGGCAAGGGATTGGAATTTATTAATTCAGCAATGCTTCTCCACAAATACATTTCACGGTCATTCAGTAGTTTTATATCATCGACCTCTGTTACATAACTGATATTTCGGTATAAAACTGACTAGTTACATTTTACCCAAAATTACTAATTCGTTGTTAAACTAATAGCCAAACCTCATGGCACCGTCATATTTGTCAACACTCATACCAAAATATCAAGGTTTAATCAATCCATGGCAGCAATTGTAACGAGATTTCGAATTTAATATTCCATCAGTTTGTTGGGGATATATGATTGCCATTGTAACCACCAGTGCTAGATCTCGTTGCATGTCACTGATGGTATGGAGCCTTCTCGTTGTCGATAACAATAAAATCGTTGGGGCTTCCAAACATGCCCAAGTTTTTCCAATACCATGTATTCATCATCCCTATAACTTTTGGTCGTTATTTCTTCACAACAATGTTTTCTTAGAACCAAGGTCCCATCAAGTTGGATTTATTGCTTTCTCACTTCTTTAGATAAGATCTTTAGCAATTTCTTTATCAATACCTTTGATCTCTGACTGTGTTAGAAAACACAGATTCACTACATATTATCTTTTAACCTACAATAGTTTTTGGTTTTCATTTCTATCCAAATCGCTCTTTTCAAAATGCACAATTTTCTTTAGAGTGCAATCATCATTCTTATCGATGCACTTTTTCTTCTTTGACACATAGTTACCAAGCTCGAGTTCCAATTTGGATTCTAATTTGATTCGAGATAAAAATTCGAACGAAAATTTTCCAATTCTTAAAAAAAAAATCGATAGTATATATCATAAAGATTATATATATTATATATATATATATATATATATATATATATATATATATATATATATATATATATATATATATATATATATAAATGAATGATTTTTTCTAATAAAAATATATTCTCACTATTTTTTTAATTCATATTAGATTTTGAAAGATTTTTAATAACTCTAGATTATTTAACCACTTTTAAGATATAATTAAAAACTAGCAATTGCACCAAATGTTGCAAAGGAAACGCCGTAAGGCATAAATTTGAGAAAAATCATGATATATAAAAAAAAAATCATTGAAGATAGGAATTAGTAAACAAATTGTCATTCAAGCTAGAAGATAAATACAAATCACTTACATTATATGAAATTGACAAATTTTATAACCTTTCCAAAATAGGTTTCCTCTTAATGTTCGAAGATGCTCTTTCAAGTTCCAATAGAACCCTTGTTACTTGGGGGCTTGCTTAAGTCAATAAGTCATTTGCAACATTTGTTTCCAGTGCGTTAAAGGTCCATGTCCACCCCTTGGAAATTATTTGTGTTATACAGGGTCCATAATTATCATAGGCATGGTTGATCGAAGGACGGTTAAACGTTTTACATCTTTCAAAGTTGTTTGATGAGGGGTAGGGTAGAGTGTCAGTTGTATTTGACGGCTAAATTGTCACACGACGCACAATATACCCATCAAATTCCAACCATGGGACAAAATAAGAACAAAGTTCAAGTCAATTATCTCTTTTATTGCTTAAGCCTACCATCGATGTAAGTTCTGAAAGTAAAGGGAAGGAAATTGTGTTTGCATGTTCGGTTGAACTTGACGGTACACGAAAGAAATTTTCTCTTTGACCTTCACGTAAATGTGGAAGTGTTTTAGTGTCAAATGCATAAAAAATTCCTTTCATTTCCATTAAAGAAATAAACGACTTAAACGGAGGTGAAAAGGGTAGTTTGCAGGTAAAAAAACCGCATTTAGAAGCAACTTATCCCATGCTGAAATGATTTGTTTGGATAGTTGGATCTGATATGTACTGTGCGTTGTCAATGCAGGAAGGCTAAGTGAATGAATTCATAGAAGTTTCCTTTCTCATGAATGAAAGCCACCTTGCGAACTATTTCTTTATATTCTTGGTATAATCATGGGTTATGTTTAATATATAAAAGAAACCTAAAAAGGACAAATTTAAAAAAATTGAGAGGTTATTATTTATCCATTTAAACTTATTATTTTGTACATCCCTCTATATTAAATGTTTTTTTCAATTAAAAAAAAAAGGCATATATGTTCTTTTGAATTGGATACGGAGAGAACAAGTTGGACCAGATTGGAAGGTCGAAAGAACCAGATCTGTTTCAAATTGGGGAAGGCAAACCGTGAAAGCATTTTCATATGAAATATTCAAAATAAGGCAATGCAGATAGTGAAAGCATTTTCATATGAAACATTTTAGGATCCATCTTTAGAGATCTAAAAGAAAATTTCTTGAAAGAAACTGTGGCGAATATAGTCAAATCTCGTCTTCTACATCGTAGCGAATTCTACACAAGACATTAGTAGTCCATCATATTGTAATGTGGCATACAACATGTCTTCAAGGTATACAATGTGTTCAATTAGTCGTCCATCATATTGTAAAAATTTGACTTTTTTTTCAAGGTGTTTTTGAATTACCTTTTTAGAACAAGTTTAAACCCTTTGAAAGAGCTAGGAAGGATTCAATTTTGATCATTAATCTCTATTAGTCTCATCACACTTCATATTAGTTTTAAAATTACTTTATGTTTTGGATAAACGATTGCATCTTTACATATGATACCCTTGCCAATGAATTTGGAAAACACCTTACACAACAAATTGGTATGAAATTATGCCTTTCAAAAAATACATTGATCCATTTTCATAACGAACAATTTGATGAATGTACGGTTACTAGAAACAAGTGCATTCTTTAGCCTAAATTATTCCTTTCAAAAAATACATTGATCCATTTTCATAACGAACAATTTGATGAATGTACGGTTACTTGAAACAAGTGCATTCTTTAGCCTTGGTGGGTTTGAAAGGGATTCTTAGTGAAAAGAACTTAACACAGTGAATGCAATCAGGGGGTTGTTAATTCCTTTGGAGCTCAACATGGAGTTGATAACATTTATATACACTATTACTTAGTTTATAACGACAACACCACTCCTAAAACCATATATAAGTCCCTTTTCTTTACCCTTTTCATTTCATAAAGACAAGCAAGGTCTACTTACAGAATTGTTAGAAAAATTGAATGAAAACGAAAAAAAATGTCCAACATTTAAAGCTGAAAGCAGGAAAACCAAACACATAACCTTTTATGCATAAAACTTACTTTTACTATGGACGTTTTATGTGGTGAAAAGTTTGGTATTTTGGGCTAAGATAAATTTATTCTTATAAACAAACCATACAAAACTAGCCAAACAAAAGGTAAAACAAATACAATGCAATATCGCATGATTACTTTACTATCAGACAGATAAGACATATCTACAGAGCATGTAATACAAAGATCATTGATTCACAATGTCAATAAAACTGTTATAAGGGACATTTTTATCGGTCCCATCAAATTCCAGCATCAACTACCAAATCGAAACAGAAAATGTGTTATATATACATTCTGTTGTTATTTATGGCACAAGGAAACTTCCCTTCCAGCCCTTACCCATGCTTAGGTGCTATGGATGCATAGAATTTTCATATTATGCATAACATTATTGCCAGCAAAAACTACCGTTGACCATCATCTCTGAAAATAATATATTAAGATATCCATATAAGGTCTTGGCAGAAGAGTTGTACAATATTAATCAATTGTTTTAGTAAGAGATGTAAACTCCTAGAGAGACAAAGCAATGAGTGGTTGTGAAAAACGGGGTTTCGAGTTAAAAAATAGCCCCATACAGTGAATCATGTTACCCTGAGCAGCTCTCCTTTCATGATATTTACAAACTACAGCCCCTCACAAAACCTGTTAGCTTGTAACCCGATGCTCCCATTGCATTCCATAAACTCCATCCCGTAGCTTGATTGAATTCCTCCTCATACATAAAAGCCGACATAGGTGGCAAGCTGTGCCATTTACCTGATAACGGATCCAAAGCATTCCAGATGAGCTTTTCCTCTTCGTCTTTCATCAAAATGTAGTCATTCTTCAGAGAAATCGATCTCTTTTCTTAATTCGAATATCTCTGAATCCCTTTATACGTGATTCCACGTTTTACAGACCAACTTCAAGTTGGAATAGCATCCACGAGGTACCTGGCGAGAATCCTAATGGAGAGCTCATCGGGAAGAGCATAAATTATCCTTGGTCTTTCATTCCCATCGACAACTACTAGTCTCTTCCTTTTACTACACTCACTTGGGTTCTTGTTTGTTCATCTGAACCCTCTTTCCTGGAGTGGCTCTAAAAGTTCCCCATAAAAGCTTGCAAGCCAAGGACCTTTGACGCTTTGAATCATATAAGGTCTCAACCAATGATTTAAAATTTGTGCTGGTTCTGTTACACTGCCCACTCAATCCGCTGGTTGAAATTCAATCTTTATTTCCTTCAAGGAAGCCAGAACCACTGCATTTTCAATGATGCATCATGGGATGGTAAATTGAAAATTAAAGAAAATTCTGAAAATTAACTAAAATTCTGCAACCTTGTAGCAAATTCATTCGACTATAGAATAATCTGCCTCAGTGCTAGTTCAACATTACATATGTCCTTGAGGATTTTATCACATTTAGATAATTTTGATATTCGAGATCAATTAAATGCTTGGTAAAATAAAGTACATCGAAACACTTCTTTAACAGCCAACAATGTCATCATTTTATGAGATTAATTTGACAGTCCATCCAAAATTTAAGAGCCAGGGCATTTCAAATCCAAAGCGAAGGCTCCATCAAATGAATTTGAAAACCACCCTGTCTAACACAAATGATCCACCAAATGAAATTGGGAACAACACTATATAGAAGGTTCTCCGAGAAAAATCTTTGTCATCATAAGCTGAATAAGTAGGTAACAGATTTTAGCCATAAGGAGCTTTACCAAAAAGAAATTAATTATAAGGATAAACTGTACTCGATGGTTTGAAATATTGACAAAGAATTTCAATGCGATGATACCAGAAAATAAAGCTCAACTCAATTCAAATCACAAAAGCCTCAATCCTGAAAAAAATTAATCCATTAAGTTGAAAGATACAAATCTAACACAAGAAAGCCAAAAAAACCAAAAATATCGGAAACTATAGGGTTTAAGATAACCGGGAAAAATGAAAGCAATTTTAAGCAAAGTTCACAAATACAAACAGTCAAGTGGGTTACTATGATAAACCGATTTTTCATTATGTTGGCTTTAGTTGTATTCACCGGGAAGAACATTGTGCAGGTAAATTGTACTCTGTTGTGACATTTCATTGTTAACTGTGTCTAGACGGTTTATCATAGGTATGAGGCAGAGGAGGCCAAGTTCCTGTCCCATAAGGGTCTTGCAAAAAAGGGAATTTAACCAAACAAACAAAAGACGTCGCAAATGGAAGACTATAACATGAAATTGAAATTCAAGCGAATCTTACCATCGCAAAAATCAACGGATCCTTAGTGCTTCAGCTCAAAGTCCTCAAAATCATAATTTCCGCTACTAAGCCTTCGATAATTTTAAATAATTTTCAACCATAAACCTGCATAAATCAAGATTGCAGCGTTCAGAAGCGAACGGACTTGCAGCTAATTTATCCACAGAAATACTGAAAAAATAAAACCCTTCAATTCCACAACCCTAAGTCACAGTTTAATGTAAGATAACGAATCCCTGAGCCTTTAGCCAAAACGGCCATAACGCTCCACCTTCACCTCGATCTCTGACATGTTGTTGCAGTTGCCGAAGATGAGAGAGAAACAATGGTTCCTTGAGTATGCCAAGCACTGGGTAGTTTGAAAAGTTAGTAATGAAAACCAGATATTTGATCCAACAGTAGCAATTATTCGAATAGTCTAACATCAAATCAGACGGATGATAACGATGACAGCAAAGACCACAGGAAAGTTCATCTCATAGGGAACGCCTTACGCCTGGCGTAACTATGGAAAAGGATATGGTTTGTTAGAATATGAAGTTTGAGATATACAATAGGGTAGATAAATATCATTTCATTTCTTGCGAACATAGATAAAAATTTTTGAGAAACAAAAAGAACTAAAATGTATATATTATATTTAAGCAAAGGCATTTTCTAAAAATTTAAATATTATACCTAACAAAAAAACTTTTAAACCAAATGAAAGAATATAATATATCCTAACAAAATAGTCTAGTATCAAATTTTGCCCCCTAAAACCCCTCTGGAAACAAATCTGGTTTATGATGATTCACATACACTCTGAGTAAACTTCATAGACTTGTAGTCATCCCAATTGATAGTTTCGCCTGGATTTTTTCTCCTCTGAATTGCTAGGTGTTCTTCCTGCAAGCAGACAGTCAGGTTTATGTATATATTCAGTACAAAAGCGTTTGAGAGATATGGATAGATTTATATCTAATATATTAAACTCACTCTAAGCTCTCATAGAGCCTCGGGACTGTCATGGAGATACTTGAAAGCCATCATGGTTGTGGTGGAAACTGTTTCGTAGCCAGCATTGATAATAGATATTAGTAAATCGAAGATTTGTTCATCTGTGAGCTTGCAATTAGCAGATGCGCCATCTGCTTCTTCTTCTTTGTCATTAAGAAGCATTGCAATCATATCATTATAAGTGTCCATGGAAGCCCTCCTTTCCTTGAGCACTTCTCTCAACATATTCTCAGGATATTTTCCCTTGCCTGCACATAATGAGCAGTACGGGTGATTGATTATTCTTCAAGTTTCGAGAAAATCCACCTAAAACGTTCACCACTAATTCATATTTTAGTTTAGGGTTCACAGCATTTGCCAAACTCTGGTGTGTAGAAACGCATTACTGGTTTTTGGGGGTGATTTACATACCTAGAACCCACGTTTGTAGCTGGTACCAGGAAGATTTATAGGCATGGAAATGGTTCCTTCCATGAGTTTACAGAATTCTGATACAAATGCCTCTGCCTTCGGACCAGACTTGACACTCATTACCTGCTGTAAAGACAAAAGCAAGATTGCAGCGTTCAGAAGCGAACGGACTTGCAGCTAATTTACCCACAGAAATACTGAAAAAATAAAACCCTTCAATTCCACAACCCTAAGTCACAGTTTAATGTAAGATGACGAATCCCTTAGCCTTTAGCCAAAACGGCCATAACACTCCACCTTCACCTCGATCTCTGACATGTTGCTGCAGTTGCCGAAGATAAGAGAGAAATAATGGTTTGTTGAGTATGCCAAGCGCTGGGTAGTTTGAAAAGTTAGTAATGAAAACCAGATATTTGATCCAACGGTAGCAATTATTCGAATCTTCTAACATCAAATCAGACGGACGATAACGATGACAGCAAAGACCACAGGAAAGTTTATCTCAGAGGGAACGCCTTACGGCGTAATAAAATATCTATATTTCTTTTTCCCATTAAGAATTTAAATCCAAAAAGTTAAATAGATAAATACATATTTAGAAAATCACTATTCTAAACTTATTTATTTAAAATATAATTATATTCACTTATTTTAACATATAATTATATTTAAAAAATGAATAGTAACCACTTTCAAAAGTTTTCGTTTTTCCTATTTTTTTTTTTTTTTGCTTTCCAACGCTACAATATAGTGAAATTGAAAAATGGAACTTTCCCAATTTACAAATTTTTTTCTATTTCCTTTCCTTTTCTAAATAGACTCAGTTATGTATTCAAACTTCAAGCCTTAACCTTATATGTCCAAGAATCTTGAGCAAAGCGATCCTAATGTTTCAAAACCAACACTAACTCCTGACTCCTTAAAAAGAACTAACGTTTCCAAGCAAGTTGTCTTGACCATGAAGTATTGCTTTCTTTGAGGAAGCTCAAATGAATAAAACCATAAACAAACCAACTCGAGTTTCCTTGAATAATTTACTCTATGTATCGAATTGACAAATTTCTGATTTTTTTTCTCTGATTCTGACGTATTTGGTAACTATGCTTTGACGCAAAGTTAGTCTCCTTTAAATGCAGACAAGGCACTATAAGTGTGCTTTCCTCCATGCTTTCTCATCAAGGGGAATAACATAGGAAATTTGGAGATATTAAATATGCAAAAAAACAAACATAATTTTGCAAGTATGATATTCATTTCTTACCAAACCATGAGAATGGATTCTCCTTAAATTGTTGAATAGGTTTAGAAATATCGATAGCACATACCTCTTTTGCAGCTTCCTTTGGCATGTATTTTTGCATGGGATTCTTGATGGGCACATGTTGAAACATGGAATTAAACTTCCAACATCTATCTACCAAATGACCACTTCTTTGAAATGTGTGAAATAGTTATGCACATATGACTACTTTTCTCCGTTATCTTTCTTGTGATTTGGAGATTGGACCTTTTGTCATTTCTTGTTCATGACTTTCCTATACATTGCCATTTTCTTGCAAAATTTGCAAACTTTATGATTAGTCATCCCACAAAATGAACACAACATTTTACGCCCAAAACCATGATTTCTATTGCCATGTTTCTTGTAATCGACATAAACTTTAGTGTAGTCTGGGCTATGCCTTTGATGTTTGTCTTTGTCACAACTTTGACGAGGTGAATCTAAAGATGGAGAAGTTCCCTTAGAAACATCACTTGCTTCAATGGTCTTGGAAGACTCTCCAACCTCTTCTTTTCCATATCTTATCCCAACATATTGAGGTCGATCTTCAACCACAATGGGTTCTATTATACCTTAGGCACGGCTTTCCAAGTGTTTCCCTTCATAACCCATTTTTAATAACAACTTGGACCCAATTCCTTGGGTATGCATCTCGAAGGAACCAAAAGAATCATCTTCTTGTGAGGAAATTGGTCTTAAACAATTATTGCATGCCTTAGCATTTTGATGCTTCAACAAAGCTTCTTCTGTAGTTTGTAGTTGCAACTTCATTTCTTTGAGTCTATTTTGGAGCTCTTTCTTTTCATCCTCCAATATCATCTTCTGCTTTCACAACTCATTTCTTTCTTTACCATCATTATACAACTTCTCTACCATTTCTTTCATGGTTAAGAATTCTTAAAAATGATTATGCTTAGTCTAGCAAGGAATGAGCTTGTCGAGCAAAAGAAATTAAGCTAACACAACCCCCTTTACAACAAAAACTTCCACCCATTCAGCACCACAAAACTCAACTCCTCATGATAGGAATATTGGCCACTTATCTGAAGTAAACATGACTATATCCATGAGGGAAGAATCACAATCACGAATAACGATTCAATTCTTGTGTAGGCACATTCTCTTAACTGATTTAGCAAAGGAATCTCACCCTAAATACACGACCAAACTCGGACTTGTTGATTGACTATATCCATGAGGGAAGAATCACAATCACGAATAACAATTCAATTCTTGTGTAGGCACATTCCCTTAGCTGATTTAGTAGAGGAAACGCACCCTAAAGACCCGACCAAACTCGTCCTTGTTGATTGCAATAGCGCTCCTTTACAGGTACCAAGATCAACATTTAGTAATTATCAGATTTTGGAACTCAGCCTATTTAATATACAACACACAATCCTTTTTCACAGAAGATACCTAGCTCATGGGTTATCAGTGAATACATAACAACTTTCGGAAGGCCAGAGTGTGAAAATCTATTGAATCTGTCTTTTGAAGCAAACAGATCAAGAAGTATTGCTTCAAAATCTATAATGGCAGTTACTAACGATGATAAGGTCGATGACAAACCGAAAAGGAAACACATTTATGTATCATTTTTATTTTACGTTGACAAAAATCATAAATGGTTAGAAACTTAGATGTTATGAAGAATATTAGGAGCTTGTAAATTGCATGATTGCTCTGCTACAAAATAGTTTATTGTTTCTACCATTGCGAAATTGAATAATTTTCAATGAAGATTTCATCATTTCTCACAAAAGACATTGCAGAGCAATCACAAAAGACAGAAAAGATTCAAGAATCTATCTGCACACAACAAATCATTAATTCGTCAATGGAAAATGGACACAACATAACGTCCTTTAGCTTTGAAAAACATCCCTTAGTGCTCAGTTCTAACTTCCACTGTAGCTTCCACAACACAAAGAAAGTTGGCTTGATCATTGAGAGCATAAAATTGGTATATAGGCAAATAATTTGAGCAAAATGCCAAAAACATATAATTTTCCCTCCAATCTTTGGCACTTTTTTCCCAATGACGGATACTCGTGGATCAGGAACCTATGGGGGCTCCCATCCATCAAGGAGCATCTAGATGCTCCTCAATGGATGGGAGCCCACACAGATTCCCGATCAACGTTCCTAGGCAAAACTAGTAGCAAAAACCCTTTATTATGGACCGTAAAGCTCCCATAAATCTCCAATGTTCCTACAGAATATCCCCTCTGTTTTGGAGCATTTCGTAGCAGTTCCCAATTTCCCAGGAGTGCAGAGTGTGAGGTACTTTCTCTCCAAGGGCTAGAAGCAGTACCCATGCAACGTAGCCTGTAACTCATTTAAAGTGGGGTAATAGTGGGCATGTAGCATCAAGCTCCACTCATTCTAATCCAAAGTTCTACATGCAAACCTTTTTGTCACTTGCGCCGCAAAGCCTTCATTATAGAGTGTGGAGTTAACACCTACCTCTGCATGACAAAAGCTATACATACCTTTTGACTTGTTTTCTTCACTTATTGTCCATTCTTTGTGTGGAGTTTGGGACAACAAGCTTCACATACTTTTTGTCCATACCTTTATGTGAGTGTAGCTCTCCACATTTTCTTTGCTTCAACCAATATCAAAAACATTTGTGAGCTTCTTTCAAGGCATGAATACATGCTTCAATCATGGAAATTAGCAAAGTTTCTAAAGCATAGAATAACCGTGGAGTTAACCTTTGCCATCCAAAATATTTTAGGATTATATTGAAATTTTTTTAGAGACAATTATTAATTGGCCCTCTTCTTTTCCCTTTTTCTTAATATAAACTACACCTCTGATTACTTTCCTAATCATGAGATTTACATCAAATATTGGATCAAAGGGCCAAGGAATTTGCATAAATGCTTCCTTGTCCAATAGAAGAATAAATGGTCAACATGTCATCTTGGCTCCAATTTCTTAGGAATTAATAATTGCTCTGAAAAATCACTACTCTTGGTTGAATCTAGAACTTTTTTAAGCTTTGAAAAATGGATTTTCCACCAAATTGATCTTGGAAAGGTCCTTATTAAGGACTTCTCTATATCTTCTCCACTAGAATGAATGACTTGTATGCTGAAAAGTATCGTAGAGCTCCCTTCCACAAAGCCTGATCATCCCATTGTCACCAAGAGCTCCTCCTTTCCCCAAATTGAACCCAAGACAACATTGAGTACTTAATTATGATCCATCCTGAGAAATTTTGAGTGACACTGCAAATTGAGCTATTTAATTTAATATGTGCTAATAGGATTCATCATTCTTTCATTGAATAAATATATTGATTTTGAATTTGCTATTTGTGCTTGTAGTATGTAGTACT
>APFE030040472.1:0-13652 GCA_000404065.3 Pinus taeda | reverse complement strand
ACCATTGTATTATGAATACCAGGGGTATTTAACATGGTATTGGCTCATAGTAGTCAACATGACAAAGAAGATTTAATTCCATCAAGGAATACCATTGATATTAATAAAGGATGGGCCTAAGGTATTGGGTAAGTATTATACTATTTAAGGAGATGAGGATCAAGTGTGAAGGTGTTCATGTAACGAATTATTTATGAATAACTTGATCTAGAATAGGAGTGTACTAGGAACCATGGAGATGAATCCGATCTAATAGATCTGAAATGACAACATATTGAATAATGTATTTATGGTTTTATAGATCTGGGATGATGATAGTATGATACATGTCTATAATAGCTTGCATGTAAATATTTGTGTTTGACAGATGTTGTGTTGCAACAAAGGTATGTTTGAGTGATTAAATATCTGTTCATGGGTTTAACATTGAGAAGTCGCATACATAAGGCGATGTTCCTTTGTGTAGTCACGTATATATTCTGTAGTATGGACAAATCTGTATGCAGGTGTGGTGAATGAGAAGTGTGCAAATACATGGAAGTGTTTTATAAGAGTTGCGTACATCTACTAAGGTTTTGCAGTATGGGATATTTTTTTTTAGATCTGATGATTTCTGTTATGGTTGCTACTATCTGTCAGTGATTCCTCTCTTATGATAATCTATGTTTAACAACTCTGGTTGGTTTGAATTATTTATGGAATGATATGTTGACTAGAGATGGTGCTATTGTGTGATGATATGTATCTAGTTTAATGATCTATGATGGGTTTATTATGTGATTCAGTGATTGATTCGTTATGACAGTGATTTAGACTTAGTAGTTAAGTATTTTGAGATATGTATGTAGGTCCTCTTCAGGAGAAGCAATTACATACATAGGTATGTCTTAGAATAGTAGCATATATGTTTTGACATATGTTTTATCAGGGTTACAACAATTGGCTTTTGTGATGGGTAATAATGTCTAGATGATTGATGAGTAGCTATGCATTAATATGATCTATCTTGATTTAATTTGATCTAGTTGTATTGATTGATTACGTTACAGTGATGCTTGGATGATTTAGTTGGTTTAGCCACTGAGTTATTCCATAAAATGATTAGATTTAGAATTGTTATTTGGTATTGGGTATGAATGATTGTAGTGGGTTTATTCTGAAAATATAATGAAAATTGGCCTACAGGTTTGATTTTTTGGGTCACGTGGATCTTGTATGAAATACTATTAAAGGAGATACTCATAGGTGTTGAGCATTGTAGCCTTCATTGACGAAGTTGAAGCTTCCTTCTAGGGTTATATGGTGAAACAGATGAGGGGGTTGAAGCTCCCTTTTGGTAGGAAGTGGTAAACAAGATCAGGGGTTTGGAGCTCCATTATAGTGGATGTTGGAGAACAAGAGAAGGTCATAGCCTTATGCAAGTGTGTACTTGCATACTGGTATGAGTCAGCGCTAGTCCAATTTTTAATATGTTTTCCCTTATAATAAAACATGAATACAAAGACGATGGCAGTGGCGGGTTTCTCCCACATTGGATTTCCACCAAAAAAATCCTATTTTCCTCATGTGTTGTTGTGATGTATTATGTGTGATGGTTTATTACGTTCTTACTACTCATGGTTTCTCTTTAACTAAAGGATAAAGAAGTAATTATACACAGGTTAAATTAAAACAAATTATGGTATTCAAATGACTAAATGGGGGGAGTATGTAACACCTCGATATTGTATGTAACACTCTGTTGAACTAACGTAATCATCATGTGTGACAATGAAATCAAATACATTACTATTAAATAAATAAAGATAAATTAACCACTTAGAAAATGAGACAATAAGAGATGAGATTCTTGGCAAATGAAATTCCATTGGCGAATGGAAATCGATAATTATTTCATGATAAGGCTTCTAGATAAAATTCTAGATAAGCTTAATCGATTGGAAGATAAATATCCATTAGGTTTCTTAGCTGGAAAAATATGCCATGTTTAACATAAAATCCTTGCAAGAGAGAAGGGCAAGCATTTATGGGAAAATGCTCGCAGGAGAGAAAGGTGAGGTTTTCCATGAAAAGCCTAGGGAAATGGATAAAAATATCCACCTAAAAGTGGGAAGCCACTAAATGAAACGATATCATGAAAGAGGTAAGATATGGAAAAAAGGATCTAATCCTTGACAAGAACTCTCGGCTCGAGAGTGCACTGGAGGCAACCAGTTCTAGGTTGGGTGGTAGTACTCAATTTTCGAAGTGATGGTTCATTCAGCTAATCTAGGTTGCTTCCATTGCTTGGGATGTTCTATATGTGGCTCCTTACTTTTTATGTTGTTGCATATTTAAACTTATGAGTATAATTTCATTATGCTATCTCATGGTTCATAACACTTGATGTTGTTGAATGTTTAAGTGTATGAGTGTACTTGCATGTATAATCTTTGTTCATGAGATGATGGAATAATTATGCATGTGATGACTATTGAATCTAAATTTAATCGAAGTTAAATTGGGGGATGGGAACATAGTAGGTAATTATTAATATTGGGTCATGGAGGTATGTGACAACAATTGAACCAGAGTGTGTACCGAAAAGAGCCAAAGGTGGAAGCTCAGGAGTAAATCAAGGATAAGTATTTGTGTTTTATTTCCATTTTATATACATGTGATTTATGGTTCTGATCTATGATTGATGGTTACATATGGTTTATGATTTTCATGGTTATGAGTTAACCTGAGGTAATATTTTATATATGTTGATGGGCCAATAGTGGTAGTTTCACTTATTGTGACTAGTGTAGGGAGACTCCAAGAAGCAAGTGTTCGGTGAGAACAAAAAGGCATTGGGAATGCAATTTATTCCTATTATAATACAATGAAAATAAGGAATCATAGTTAAATGGAAGGAAACATTAACCCACATTTACTAAAATAGTCGTATTGTTATATCAAGTCCTAACATTAACTGTGCTAAACAAAATTGAGTTTTGTGTTTATCGCATCTAAAGTCTCTCAAAAAATTGATTGAACAAATGTTACAAGTAGAAATGGAAGGACAATTGCGGTAGAACTCCTTTGTAACCTATATAACGGAAGATCTATTTTAGGTGGCAAGGCCATGGGAATCTATAAATTCATCGACAACTACCTGCGAAGGAGGAAATAAATTGTGATATGTAGTAATACACTAATGGTGGTGTAAATTTAAGGTGAGAAGTATGTAACACCCCTCTATTGTATGTAACACTCTAAGAAAAGCTAGGTATCATGTGTAATAATGAGTATAAATACGTCATTATTAAATAAATAAAGATAAATTAATCTCTTTGGAAATGAGACACCTAGAGATGATGTTGTTGCGAAATGAAACCTAATTGGTGAATGGGAATGGATATTTCTTCATGATAAGACTTCTAGGTTCAATTATAGATAATCTTAATGGATTTGGAGATAAATATCGATTAAGTTAGTTAGCTAGAGAAAGATGTTAATTTCAAGAAAAACGTAAAAGCCTTGTAGGAGAGAAATGAAAGCTTTTATGTAAAAAGCCTCACAGAAGAGAAAGGTGAGCTTTTCCATGAAAAGTGTAAGCAAATGGATAAAAATGTTTATATAAAAGCGAGATGTTGCTAAAGGAAAAAATATGATTAAAGAGGTTATTAAATACCCTTTAAGATATCAACAGGAGAGAGTTGATCCATGGCACGAACTCTCGGCTCGGGGGTGAACTCGAGGTAATGAGTACCAAGTTGGGTGGTGGTGCTCTATTTTAAAAGTGGCCTTCTTTTAGTTACCTTTATCTGATTCAACTCCTTGGGATGTATTGTATGTTTGATCCTTACTCTTTATATGTCACATATTTAAACTTATGTGCTATCTCTCATTTTAAGATGATGAATACTTATGCCTGAGACAATTATGCATGATGAATAATTATGTTTTTAAGGTTTGAAACTGTATAACTTTTTGTTCACATTATCTATGTTATGTATGATGCATGATGTGGGGAATTGCATCTATTGAGGCTAGTTTAGCTATTCATTCACTATGATTCATATTAGAGAAGATATTTGTCAGTAATACTTTTGATTATGATAGTAGGACTATGATGATGATATATGACAATGCTAGCTATAGTGTCTTTATGACATTTTTTCCATTAATGCTTCTGTTGACTCATGAAGGGTAACGAAATCAGAATGTATAGTATTTTCATGTTGAAGGGTTGATTTGGAATGTAGTAAATAAGCCTATTAGTTGAACCTAAAAGTCCACATCATGGGTCCAATAGCGCATAGTAGGTAGTTCATACTATTTTCCAAAGGGGCAATGTGACAGCTAATTCAACATTCTGTAACTTTCTTGACCTCAAGTTGCATGAACAACTCCTAGAAACTATGACATGAGCCCTAATATTGAATTATTTAGCATCTCACTGGAATATATGTTTCGTTATGAAATTTTTTCTACCACGAATGGGTCTCAAATCCATTAAGATAGTCATGGGAGAGAAATAGGTATATAACCACATAACTTTCCTCTTGAACTAAAGCATAATGGAAAAGTCTTCAAAGAACCATATCTAACCTCTATTCGCAATGAATTATCTTCAACAATCCTACATTCGCATTAATGTGTAAAGATATATATCAAGAATCTTTATAGATGTCTAACAAATCTGAGAGGAGGATAACAAAGGCCTAGTTTCCTAAAAGATGCCTCATGCCCTTAATTGCAATGAAAAACACCTATAATTTGTGTCACATTCTCTCTCATGGTTATTGCTTGATTATGAGTGGCTTACTAGCAAACATTATGATGTGTTGAATGACACTAATGGGTCTTTAGCTCTTGACAGTTGTTATTGATTCATGACAAGGACTGTTTGCATTTATGAAATATTCTTAAGTTGAAGCTTTGGGAGAGGTACATTAAAATAACACATAGGACCTATATATGGTAGTTTTTGCCTCAAACTCAAATATGGTTGATATATGTTGGTTTTAAGAGGTATTTAAAGGAACTATGTCCTAAACCATAGAAAAAATGTAAGCCAAACACTATGTACAACGTGCAAGAGGATGACAAATTCCAAAAATATGCCTTTTACTCTTAATTATTATTTCAAGTGTCATGAAAGATTTATGTGGAAAAAGGAAAAGGTTTAAAGAGCTTGACTATGTCTAATAAGGAAAAAAAAAATGTGTTTCCACTTCAAAAAAAGATTAGTGCTAAATTTTTTCTCTTAAAGCATCTAAGGATTAAATGTTATACATTTGTTTTCATTTAATATATAAAACAAAGAGCATCTTTTACTAATAAATGCATTTTTACCATTTAAAATTGTAATTAATATTTTAATTTTTACTCTACAAGTTAGATGGAAGTTTCTATTTCCACCTCTATAGGTTTATTAATGCGCCCTGCATGCGCTAGTCCGGATGACACAACGTTATTTTTTTTCCACCTCTATAAGGGGCGCATGTCACGGCACATTAATAAACCTATAGAGGTGGAAATATGAACTTCCCAGGTCAGATGGACTTATTACTTTACCTTTAACATGATAGATTAGATTTTATAATCAAAAGTACACATTTTACACATGTACACAATGTTAGACACTCGACACACTCATAAAACTTTAAATAAATATTCTATATATATATATAGATTATAAGAAAGAATGTAATTCTAATGTGATGGAAAAAATTTAAATTATTATTATTTATATATAATATATATATATATATATATATTATTAACTTCGTTTAAAATATTTGTTTTGAGTTTATGAGGCGCAAATATACTTATTTTAAAAAAAATATCAAAGTCATGATTTTAAACTCAATGTAATATCTCATATTTTTGAATCTATTAATTTCAAATATATTTAAGATTAATATTTACAAATATGCAAAAATATTACAAAATTCTGTGATAAAAACAAGTTATTTATTCCAATAGCTAATTCGACTGAAATTCAGTATCCATGGATGCATTGTAAATTGCAGTGCCAATGGAGTCTTAGGTGCCAGCGTTCCATTCCGTTTGCAAACGTATGCGTGAGGGATTACTGAGACGTCACCATTATTTCTTTATATGTCGGCTAGTAAAAATCATTCTGTGAACAATATTTCTCCAAAAGTTTTTGTTATATGTACAAAACCAACGAAACCTGCCCCATAGTTTTGTAACGTTTCATTGTTTGGGTCTGTTTTTAGTTCCGTAGAACGATCTTCTGGAAAGAGAGTATCAATCAAAAAGGAAATTACAGCTAAAGAAAGTGAGGAAGATTTTATTGGTTGACTCTATTTTTCGTTTCGTAGAACGATCTTCTGGAAATAAAAGTACCAAAGGACATAGAAGAATCACAAAATGGAAGCGACTATAACGTATCTACTGATTACAGGGATCTGGCCATGGAAATATTTGAAAAGGTTAATAAATATGTTAAAGGAAAGGAGGCACCGGGCCAAAAGGATAGTCGCGTACAATGGGCATCATCAGAACCTGCCACGGCACCAGTAACAAAGCAATGTGAAAGCGACGTTGATGCTGTTTAGCGTGATGTGTGCCGGGATAGTAAGAGAGTCCAGGAGCACTTCATCTCGACCATAGTCGTCAGATGCATGAGACAAGCGAACGGTGGTCACTGGGAGTTGGAGTCCTTTTCTGATTATGTGAATATACGAGTGTTAGATGAAATAGGAGCTGAATCCGACGTCAAAATGGTAATGACGGGAAACACTGATATTATTTTGTTGCGAACTATAAAGGATTGGAGCCGCCGAGACGGAAATTTGTGGAGCCTGCAAATAGTATGGAGTGGTAGGTTCTCAGATTCTCGAAGGATGTTGCTGCACATGGCGATGGACTCCCCTGCCATACAAGTTAGGGTTGAAGGGTTCGAACTCCATCGTTCCCTGAAACGTCAATATATTGCTCTCCATAAGACTCTTCCGCTGGCCGCTGCCATCTCAGCTGTTGACTCTTCCCTCACCGTTGTTATTTCCGAAGAGCTCGTTGGCGAAGGTCATGGTGAGGGTGAGGGATTGCTATGCTCAATTTGTCATGACACGTTTTTCATTGGTGAGCCTGCAAAACAACTGAGTTGTAGTCATATTCGAACATTGCATTTTGCAATGGTTTTATACTCGTCTTCAATGCCCGCTATGCAGAAACAAGTTTCAGCTGTAGCTCTGCATGAAGGTCTCTCTCTCAACTTTTGTAAAGCGCCTCTCAGATAGAGCTTATGTGAATTTTTAGTACTCTTGAGTTAGAGAGGAGACTGCGAAGAGGAAATCGTACCAGTAACCAAGATATTGTTCATTATGGAAATCGTACCAGTAACCAAGCTATTGTACATTATGGTACTTGTGGATCAGATATATCTTCTCCGGTGAATCCCTATCTTCAACCGTCTTTAAAATTAACAACTAGCTTGACCAAACATAACTTATGTAAGATTTTAATTCCTTTTATTACTTTCTATGTACATATGTTCTTACTTTCCATATCTATTTTATTTTTAATTTGTATTATTAAGATATCTCTGCATTTTAAATGTATCATGTTGGAAAAAACAAGACAATGTCTCTTATCATAACCATTGAATCATTTTATGCGTCGTTGATTTATGTTTAAAATGTTTAAAGGCCCACACGACGAGAATAAGTGAATCTTTCAAAGCACATTATAATAGGAATAACAATATTTTAAATGATTATTTTAAAAAGAATTATAATACTCAATTGAAGGGATGATTTTCAAATAATTAAGAATTCTGTAGTCAATGACCTAAAAAGTGTTCGGTATTTACTTCAGTTATCATCTTCTTCCTGTTATCTTGAGAGTCATTCTAAAATTTATTACAATTTTATAGAGATATTATGCCTTTCTTGATTTATTAATAAGATAACACATGATAAAACACACGAAAACCTCAAAGACTTATCAATATTCTAAGATCTCAACAACAACAATTTACAAAATTTCATCAACAAATACAGTGGAATGCTTGGTGGTATATTAGAAACATATAAATATAATATAATGAAGTATATTTCCAACATGAAAACCCTCGTAAAAACTCCAATAATGATCAAAAAAATAAAACACCAATCAACACTAGATACTAGTCCGTTGTAGGAAAAACATGGCAGTAAAAGAACCACCGTAATGAGAATAAACCTTTGCATGATACTGTGAACTAGTAGTATCATTACATATCAATTCAAAAATCCTCTTGATTAATATAGACAACAAACTAGGAAGAAATAAGAAAATCTCTAGTAGTAGATGAGTCAATACATCAACATACTCTTAATGCAAAATTTCCTACAACATCATCATCATAGAAATCCTAAGTAGATATCAATGATCAACAACAACAGGGAGTGGTTAAGAAAATAATGTATCAAATGAGCAGCAACCAAAAACCATAATCTATATAATAGCAGTAACAAAATAAGATAGATCCATCGTGATCAAAGCTTAATCCCTTGCCAACATGTGACATGTCTTTAATAATGAAACAATACAAATATATAAGTCACAAGTCGTGATCAAATATTAATCGCACTTCAAGCCATGCAAGCCTCAGTTTATTGTTCCAATCTCTTACTGGTCTTTGTTTCTCCAAACATTGATGTACTAATTTCTCACATTTTCATCTATTTTTAGCTTCTTAACTTATTTAATTGGTTGAAATTCCCTTTTTGACTACATTATCTATGAAATATGAGTAGCTTACAATATTTGGCCATATGGGCAAGATTGTCACACACATAACATCTTTTGTGACTGAACAATGGGGGGATAGACTCATATCTCCTCCCTTTTTCTCTTCTTGTATTATTTATATAAGACGTGCATTCGATAGACTTATGGCCAAAATCATTCGATGAATTGGTATTCATAAAAAGGACAATTATACTTGATTGTTGGTGATATTCACGCTTAGAATAGTCCTCCTTATATGATTGTTTGATAAGAATTTATATTCAACTTCATCTTTTGTTGCATGCTTTTGTAGTCTCCTACAATATGTCTATGTTTTTGATACCTAAAGCATCTAACATATCCAAAGGTTGAAAATGATTTTCTTGATAAAAATAAGTTTCTTGGCACAACCTTTCACTCCTTATTTGACAGCTACCTTTTTTCCCTACTCCTCTAGCTACTATTTTTTCCATAAAAATTTTTAGGTCTTGTTTGATTCTTCCTTGTGCAATCTAAGATATGATTGATTGAAGCAGATATTTGGCTCCTTTTTTACAATTTCAACTAAGTGGTTTTCTTCTCTATATATCTTATTAATGAGGCCACTTCTGCCTCCTTTATTTCAAATTGATCTTCCTTTTATATGTACTTCTTCCTCATTCCTTGTTCAAGTTACCCTACTTCTTAAACATGATATTTTAACCTAAGTATTTCTTCTTTGAAGGTGCATTCATTATCATAGAAACCTACACTAGTTTATGTTGATCTTTGTTTTCAAGAGTGAGAATTTTAATATTATCTTCAATGACCATTGTTCTTCTTTGCTCTTCATCTTCAGAATTTTTTGAACCTGATTTCTCCATGAAAGAATTACTCCCATTTGGACTTGAAAGATTGGTTTCAAATGAATATTTATCATCATCTTCCGCATAAATCTCAACAACATCATCATCATTGTATGTATGAAGAAATGGGAATTTAGAAGTAAAATGACCATTACATTCATAATTAAAACAAAATTGATCTATTTTCACCATTGTCATTTAACTCCTTCACAAAAAAAAATAGGGGTTCTTATAGATATCATTTTTTCCTATCTTATTTTCTATCCTTCCCTTTCTAAGAATACTTCTTTTCGTTCATGGCCATAGGTACTTGTGTTGGGATTATGATCAATGTGTTGTCCTTGATAGAAACTACTTGATAAAGATGTAAACATGATGGTAGAAGGATCATTATATAGGATGGTACATATGTGATAGAGAGAATGGAAAAAGGAATATCAGTTTAGAGATGGAAAGATGATAAAGGTAAAGTTTAGGAAAGTATATGCTGGGCCTCTGAAGAGAAGCTGTGTACATACCTAGGTATGATGAATAGAAGTGACTTACAATTTCCGTACCATGGTATTGGTCCATAGTAATTAGCACGATAACGTATATTTGATCTTGTCAGATAATACCATCAACATTACTAAAGGATTTCCCTAATGATTTGGCTAAGGCTTATACTATTTAAGGAGATGAAGATCAAGTGTTAGGGTGTGGATTTAATTGATTATTTATGAATAACTTGATCTAAAAAGAGAGTGCACTAGGAAGCATGGAGATGTATCAAATCTAATATATTCAAAATGAACACATATTGAATAATATTTTTATGGTTTAATACATATATGATGATGATATTTTGATATGTATCTGTAATAATATGCATTGCAAAATTTGGGTTCGATAGATGTTGTGTTTTTGCAAAGGTATGTCTCATTGATTAGAGATACGTTTGCGGGCTTAACATTGAGAAGTCGTGTACATAGGAGGATATTATTTTCGGTATTCATGTATATATTTTGTAGTATGGACATATTTGTACGTAAATGTGGTGAATGAGAAGAGTGTACATACGCGGAAGTGCTTTATGAGAGTCACATACATCTGCTAGGCTTTTGGAGTATGAGTTTCTATTTATATTTGATTAGTTCGTTTATGGTTTCTGCTATCTATTAATGATGCCTCTCTTATGATAATATGTGTTTGACAATTTGCATTGGGTTGAATCATTTATGGAGTCATATTTTGAAAAGAGATGATGCCACTGTGTGATGATATGTAGTTTAATGATCTATGATGGGTTTAGTATGTTATCCAATGATTGATTTAGTGTGACATTGATTTATACTTTGATCTTTAATATTTTGAGATATGTATGAAAGTCCTCTTAAGGAGAACCCTGTACATACATGGATATGACTCAAAATAGTAGCATATATATATTTTGGCATATGGTTGATCAAGGTAGTAGCAGTTGGTTTCTGTGATGGGTAAAAATGTTTGGATAATTGATGAGTAGCTATGCATTGCTATGATCTATCGTGGTTTAGTTTGATGTAGTTTTATTGATTGATTAAGACTACGTGATTTCTTGTATGATTCAGTTGGTTTAATGATTGAGTTATTTTATACAATGATTGGTTTTAAAATTATTATTTGGTATTGGGATTAAATCATGGTAGTGTTTCCATTGTGAAGATATGATGAAAAGTGGCCTATAGGTTTGATGTTTTGGGTCAAGTGGATCTAGTATAAAATGTTATGAAATGTTTTCCACATAGGTGATGGGGGTTAGAGCCTTCAGTGAGAAAGTCGAAGTTTCCTTCAAGTGTTAGTTGGTGAATCAGATCAAGGGGTTGGCTCTCCCTTTCAATAGGAGTTGGTAAACAAGATCAGTGGTTTCAAGCTCCCTTCTAATGGATGTTAGACAACAACAGAAGGTCATAGCCTTCTACATCTCGGTATCTATGTATTAGTTTGAGCATGCACTAGTAAAATATTGTATGATGTTTTCCTTTATAATAAAAGATGAATACAAAGACGACAACAACGATGGTTTTCTCCAACATTAGGTTTCCACCTAAACATCCTTGTGTCCTTATGTGTTGTTGTGATTGCTTGTGTGTAATAGTTTATTTTGTTCTTATTACTAATGGCTATACTATTTAATTTAAGGTTAATGAAGTAATTATACACTAGTTAAAAGTAGATCATATTATGAAATGGATTAAAAGATAGTTAACTTGATATACATTGTTTTACTTCATCATAATCACATACATAAATTGATTTACTTAATTGCAGTAGTGTAGAGAAATATGAATAACAAATTAAAACTTTGAAGTGAGTTTCTAAAACATTTATTCACCTCCTCCCTCTCAGTATTTTTCCGAACAATTGTATTAGAGAAAGTCACTTAAGTTCAAGCTTAACCACTTAGAATGGATGAAGGATGATGGGAAAGAATAAGATAGCTTGAAGGAAGGAGTTAGAAAGTTGTGGTAGTGATAATCATATATCAGATGCAATAATAACTACAAATGTCACAAAATATTGAGCTTTGGGAGCACCCCTCTTTTTATTGATTACCAGTAAAGAAGATTGTAACAAATAACTACCAAGTATGGGCTTCTATTCTAATTGTGGTTTATTTCCTTGTTTATGTAACAATGATCATGGTGAAGATGACAATGAATCAACTAAGCAATGATAATTATAAACTATGGAAAGAAGATATGAAGTCTAATTGTTAGGATATTCCAACACATAGGAAATAGTTAAGTTCAACCTTGGTCTAGTATAGAGTTAGGTATAGAGTTAGGTAAAGTGTGTTTCTTTACCGTTGTACATTTTGTAACTTACAATCCGACGGTCACGATATGTAGTGATCCGACGGTTCACTCTCTCCTCGATATTACCAACACTTGATCCGTGGCTTGACACCCGATTGGTCCATGAGTTCTATTTAAAGCGCACGGAGGGTCATTGTTCGGGTAATCCGTCTATGAGAGAAAGCTTATGTAAATTTTCATTCTTTTATTAATAAATTGCCTGTAGTAGCCACGTTGGCGCAGGTCGTGGATTGTTTCCCTCTTTGATGGTTTTAACCACGTCAAAAATACTGGTGTATTGATTTGAGATCTGGTTGTGAGCGGTGTCCTTTTGGTGTTCTTTCTGAGGAACTTACCCTGTAAATTCCTACATGGTATTAGATCTATTTGAGGGCCGCGTCCGTTGGTGATCCAAATCTGAAGCTGGTAGAACTGCATGCGGTTGTCGTTTCCTAGATCTACTATTTCTGACTTCTTTCGGGTCGAGAGGACTACTCTGTTGTGTTCAGAGCATCTGTTCCAGTGAGGAACCCCTTTCGTTTCACGCGAAAAGGTTTCCGGTAGCCCTATCTACGTCATTTTTAAGATCTGGAGGTATGCAGTGTTTATCTGCAGTTTACTGTTATTTTTCTCTCTGGTTATTTCGGTTTCTGTTTATTTAGATTTTTTTATTACCGGATTTGTACCTTTCATTTCTATGTATGCTCTTTGCCCTGCGACTTTGTGTGATCTGGGAAAATCAGAAACAGAAAGGAAGTTTTTTTTCTCATGCGTATGCTCTTTTCTCTGCACCTTAGTGTGATCTTGGAAAATCAGAAACATTGAGAAAAATATTTAGTTTCCAGCTAAAGCTAACTTCGAGCCATAAGGTTCGTTTTTCTTTGCATATTCGTGTTGGGTTTTGTGTTTTTGTTTTGTAGGAAGAAAAAGAGCTTTCTCAAGGTTCAAATCTCCATTTTGTGGGGGCATTTTTTTCATTCCCGCACATTCGCGCACTTTGCCGACAACTTCAACAATGTTTTTTCAAAAAGCCATAACTTCTTCATCCGGAAGCCTTTTTTAGAGCCGTGTTTTTTAAAACAGCCTAATTTTTCGAGATCTATCCATTGGAACACTTACTTTCAGCATATTCAGCTTCAGGTTTTTTTAAAATGGAAAGTCCATGCCAAGTCATTCTTGACAACACTAACTACTTCCAATGGGTATCCTACATGGAAGATTTACTTAGAAGTAAAGGTCTCTACAGAATAGCCACGGGCCAAGAGAAGAAACCAAA
>APFE030040455.1:78294-116824 GCA_000404065.3 Pinus taeda | reverse complement strand
ATAACAAGATTGAGACAAATTACTCATATTGACAATAGTGCACAAACATGAATAAAATGAGACATTCCTATCACCATAAAATTAAAACTGATATTTGAAACAATAGTATTAGAAATACCAATTTATTGCATCCATTTCTCTGTCCTTGGTCTCCAACAGCCCTTTACATTGCTTTAATTTCTGCCTTCAAAAAACTAGAGCCACAATAGTGCAAACTCTGCCCCTCATACATAATTCAAGATACAAAGGGAAAATCCTCAATAATCCCCAGATCTGAGATTTTCTCTCCTCTCTCCTACAACTCTAAATTCCTATTACATTAGTGCTTTCAGAAGTCTAAAATTGCAGAGGAGAGCAACCCCTATTCCATTCTGCAATCTGTTATTTATAATATTTGTGAAGGAATTTTGGAGAGGAGAGTTTGTTGAAGAGAAATCTGCTAAATCCAATTTTACTTGCTCAAAATTTTGATCTTCAATTGCTAGAGCATTCTCATTGACTGAGATATTTTTCTCCATATTTCTTCCACTATTTTCCTGCAAAAATAAATCAAAATAAATTAAAATGCAATCAAAATATCATTTCTGGCAATTAAATCAAACCCAATCAAATTCCATTTAAATAAATAATTGAAAATATAAAGCTTCTCTTGATGCCTGGGATAGTTTGATTGGCAAAGAATATCATTGACCAATGGATCTGCATTTAGAAGAGGCTTTGGACAAATGAAAATGAAGAAAATAACTCAGAAAATTGATTTTGTTTTCAAATTTTGGAGCCTGATCTTCTGCCTAATTTTTGACTCAATAAATGATTAAATCTGTTGGTGAAACCTCCTCCCAAATGTTCTCCTTGATTTTCTCTTTCCAATGAGCCGTTCTAGACCTCATTTGGTCAAGTATAACTCAATCTATGAACCTCCAAAGTTGATAGATCAAATCTGATGTAAATCTGGAAATTCTGTTGCTGAGCTAAAAAGAGAATTTGAATTAAAATTTTAATCCTAAATTAGAATTTTAATTATCTAATAATTATTTCTAATTTAATTTTTAAATTAAACTAAAACTAATATTTAATAAACTACTATTAATTAATGTTAATCTAAATATTACCATAATTTAATTATTTTATAACCTATTAATATAATATTTAAATTTTATTTAATTTAATTAATTTAATTTTTATATTAATTAATTAATATAAAATAAGAAATATTAAATATTATAAAATTATTTATTAAAATGTATAACTACCTGTTATTATTTTCACTCATACGTATGAGTGTATGAGTGTCGAAGGTTTAAAACAAAACTCAAGTCTTTTATATTACATATGAGTATTTTAATTTAAGTTAATGCCCACATGCCTTATCACGCCATTGGATATCGGCGATCGCATCGAGAGATAGCTATCGCGGTTTTTTTAAATGTGTCAATCCAAAAGTCCCCGATGCGATATCCCATCGGAGCATTGGGGGGCATGGTATGTATTAAAATAGTTATGCTTTAATGCCCCTTTGCTTAATGCAACACATCATGGATTATCGGATCGGGAAATGAGGGTATGGGTTCTCAAACATGTTACAATACCAGAGTCCTTGATGCGATATCGGCAATCGGCGTCGGGAGGGTATGAGTTCATCGGGGTTTTTAGAAACATGTCTTTTGAAAGCTCCCGATGCGATTAAAATCATTTTTTTTATATTTTTTTATATATTAAATTTTAATTTATTTAATTAGATTAATATTGTAAATAATAAATTAATTTAAAATTTAAGATTAATATTAAAGATTATTTTATGTTGGTTTATTTTATTAAACTACAACTATTTTGTAATAAAATTTAAAAAAAATGAAATTATGCCACTTTGAAATTATGATTTTTCGAGATTAATAATTTATTGGAGTAAATTACTAAAATCCGGTTGCTTCATGATTTGGCTATATGGAAAAATGTTAGAAAAACTCACTACGGGTTAATATTTAAAATGAATGCATTATTGAACTTATTTATTTACAAAATGTGATATTGTACATTTTATGCATTTTTAACCCAGGCTACATAAATAATCAGACTTTCAAATGAGTGCCATTTTCAAACCAGTTGACCAAATGAGGTGAAACAAGTGTCAATGTGAAGCTTATAGAAGATTGATTTTAACAAAGCAATCAAAACAAGAATCCAAAGAAAACTAAAAATTAACAAAAGCGTAGGGCAATCATCTAAAATAAAAATCCAAAAAGGTGTTTAGCCAAAAATTTTATAGAAAGGGTCCCCATTATTTGAAGCGAACACATCAATAATGGGGAGGGTTGTGTTTTTACCACAACAATGGCGACACACGGGAGAAGAACCAATTATCTCTCTTTGATATGAATGAGATTTTCCTAGAATTAAAGTAAAAATAATTAAAGAAGAAAAATTATGCTTGAAATGCTTGACTAAGTTCATTAGTCTGAATAAAAGTAAGAATCATCTAATTGTAATTTTTCTTAAAATTCCTCATACATTAAAATATTTCAAAACTCTACATCAGTGCTTAATTAGTTGTAGAGATAAAGCAGGGGTCACTTTACAGCTTAGCTTTTAAAACATACTCATTTGTCACAGGTAGAGCCACTGCTGCTAGCAAACGTCTATAGTTTTGACAGGGTTACCTTTTAATCATCAATGATTCAGAATCCCATCTTTTCAAGAATTATTGACCTAGAGATAAATCCATTTATATATGTATTACTTTTTATTTTTTTATTTTTTATTAAATCTTAAAAGCCATTGTCCTAGTATGGTAGCCAAATAGTTGACAATGCCATTCACTGGTTAAAATTGGACTGAACAAGCTGGCTCATGATGAGACCCCTTGTCTTATAATTGTTCGCTATCATAAGCCATTACCCTTGTTTGTTTACCAGTGTTGGTAATGTCAGCCTATTTTCCCCTATGATCATGGTAAGCAGGCTCACGATGAGACCTCTTATCTTTTAAGTTTAAATATATTTCTGGATTATTCTCTAGAAAAATAAGACTCTTTGGGACAGGGAGGATCATTGACTCCTTAAGAGTTAAGAATGACAATTTCAGAGTTAAAGGTGTTTTGCTGTAAAGTGTCTTTACTTGGTTATAAATAACTTTTCTTGACTAATAATAGAACTTTGAAAGATCTTAATAAAATTTTGAAATCTCAAAATGATTACAATTTTGATGAAAAATGAATTTTTGCAGATTTTATGATGCTTTGCTAACTTCTCTTGATTGGTAATCTCTTCCTTAAGTATGTCTACTTTTATAATAAGAAAATCAAACCTTACTAAGAGATTTAAGAAAAAGCTAATAGGTGACTGTTAACAATTTTTCTCCACGTATCCTGACCATTGTTAGGTAACAAATAGGCATTCCGTATAAATAATGGCAAAGTCACCAAAATCAAAACTGAAATCTGAAGGAAAAGAATTCTTATGCTAACATGAGAAAGAAATCAGCAAACAAAAATAAAAATGAATAAATTTTAAAAATGAAGGAATACCCAAGTTTCGCAAGATAAACTCGAACAAGAATGTTTATACCAATGTCTCCAACAATAGGAAGAAAAAGAAAATAATCGTGTAATCATTTCTTCTTATGTCGAGTATTTAGAAAAATCATACCTTGCAGGGTTGTAAATGCTTTAGGTTTTTTTGGATAGCAGCGACGATTAAAATTCAGCCACAATGAAAACTTTCTGTCTGATATTATTCTTCTTGTTTCAAAGCATCGTCTTGATCATTTTTTAAATAACCAGAATGCTTAAAAAAACAAACTAAAGGTTCAGCAATTCCCTGGTGTATCTATTTTGATGAAGACCATCGCTTCTTATTGAAATAAAACTTGGAGAAAAGTATGGACTTCGAAAATATGATCTGGCAGAGGATTGGAAACTTCAAATGGAGAGCTGCAAAACAGAGTTTTATATCAGCATAATTTAAAAAACAAAAATGAAACTAGAGTAATGAAATGGAAATTAATGAAAGTGGGCACATGAATCTTAACATTGGATAATTGGTTTTGATCTTACTTGAAAGGTGTCAGTTTCTCCAAACTAGCTCACTTCTAATTTTAATTAACATTAAAAACATAAAGAAGCCAAACTAACCAAAATTCTGTAACCCAAAATCATTATTTATTTTATTTATACTAAAGCAAGCAGTAAAATGTAAAGATGGAATGCCTAGTGCTCAAGGGAGTTGAAATTAAAACAAATGCATCAAAAATGAGAATGAGAATTTGCAGTAATGACTGTTTCTCAAAATATTATTAGTTTCATATACAAAATCAAGACCAAATCCAATATGATAAAATTTAAATATGAAAATAGAGAGGTCTCGAATTCCATTTTAAATTATGGACTTATATATATAAAACTGAAATATATGATAAATAAAAATGGTTTAAATATGCTGCAAATTGGTCATTAACTGCTTTCTTACCATAGTGGTTACCCAAGCTCGCTTTTAAAATAACACATCGTCGTATCGAATGATTCACATAACTTGTTTCTTCATCATGCTTCAAGTTTAATTTGCAAGACTTCACCTTTTGTTGCTATGCCATAAATTGATTAAATCTTAATGGCTTAGAGGCATGCATTGGAAACTATCGTATCAGAGATTGCAATGGAAAATTTCCGATTAAGAACATGCGATGAGAATATGTGCAATGAAATGAAGCGATCACATCAATAAGAAATGTTCTATTAGGGATTGGGGACAATTATGTCACAAATTGCACATCGCACACCTTATCTTGCGATTTATATTTTGCACATCGCGTATCGCAGATTCAGAATAAAGATATGGCCATAAATAAAACTACAAGGAAGCGATTGCGATATCGGCGATGCGATGAATGACATAACTAATCAGTGATCGGTAATCTGAAGCACCCGATGTAACACAATATATTTCTTGTGATGCCGATATGCGATGAAGAGCGAACCCGATAACTTTTTATGATGGGATTTTTATAACATATTGGATCTGAGACATCGACCTCTTTTAAAGTTATGCTCCTACCATTATTGCGATTGAGCGGACGCGATATTTTATGAATTTGATTTGAATTTCATATTGGGTCTGAAATTATGTGTTTATCGCAATATCGGTAAAGTCGATTATCAGAGATCAGCGATTCACGATAATGGAAATATACTTCAACTGTAAAGCTTCGATATGTGAAATGCGATATGGCATATGAGTAAGATAATACATCAGAGGTCATTGATGAACAATTTGTTATCAAAAGAAATGCTAAGAACTACTTCCGATGAAATCTTATGATGCGAGTGGTCTTATGATATTCCTTGAAATTTCAATTGGGTTTTCTAAGTGAATAAAAGCGCAAAGTTAAAGAATATGCTTAAATTCTAATGAATCAGAATTGAATTTCCCTAAACCTGTTTGCAAATTTGAAATAATTTTGCTGCTTACTTCGAGTTTTGAAAAGAAATAAAAACCTGCAAATAAAACAGAACACGAATCAAAAATAAGCTAAGAAAAATAGAAAGTAATAAGAGATGAGAACGAATTTGTAAATGCGTACATGGAAGGAAATTGTCTGCAGATTTTACCTCATAAATCTTCAAATTCTTCCTTTGGTTTATCAAAAATTTTCTTTCGTTTAAAATCACCTCATTATTTATTCTAAATCTAAGTGTGTAATCAGTATAAATAAAATCTGTTTATTGATGTTCGTGGAATATAAAATTTACCAGAAATAAATATGAAACTATGCTTCCCTTTTGAAGTGAAACAACAATTTATTACCTCTACTCATTCCGAATTAATCTTGAGAAAAATTTGTATTGTCATAGTGACTGTTCAATAATGCCTTTAGTAAATAAACATGATGCGTTTTACAGCATCAGATAATAAACTAGAGATTAGAATGAGATTAAGCCACTAATTGTAGAAAAATATCAAAACAGATTTAAATGTGCGCACTCGGCAAAATGGGCATCCTTAAGATCAACTTTTGGCAAATTCCGAGGAAGATAATATGAACTTCATATGATTACCGTGATAGGTTAGACTGACTAATAATGATTGAATTAGAATTAGGCTTATCATAGTCATACATCTCATGGAATAATGGGATCATGAAGCTTTTATATCTTCAAATCCTTACCATATAAATTTAAAAAAAAATTCTTAGAAGGAAATCTCGAAATAAAGAAAAGTGGCTTTAAGGCAATCGATACCAAGTGCAACTTTAATTGAATTTAATCAAGACATTATTCAAAATAGGGAGAGTAGAGATATTGCTATAAGAAATTTCAAAAAGGAAAGCAAGAATTAAAATTTTTTGATAAGGAAAAATGTTTCCACTGAACATGTATGAGAAGGCTGGTTTCTTTGTTTTATTTTTTAATCTACAGAACTATTGCAAATAAATTAACTACATAAAACAAGCTAACTAAATTAATTCTACTCCTATTTTAACCATATACATGAAAATGACTAGGTAAAGTCATATTTCCAGTGTAGCCATTTTCTCAATTTTATTCCTGTGTTTATGTACAGTTCAAATGTTAGTAATAAAAATACAAATCTAATTAAACTAAGAAAATTAAATATGAAATCAAAATGAACAGTTATTGTTAGTAACTGATTTAAAATCTCTTTCTCGTGAAATTTCTTTTCCAATTCGATACCAATTGGATCACAAAAATCTGGATGAATTTCCATTAATGATTGGGAAATGTTCAAAAGAGGAGATGACAGGCCGAATTGTAGATATGAGTTTTCAAATTCAAAGGCCTGGAAATTTTTTTTAGTGTTATATACAAATGTTAAGCTATTAACAATCTCCTTTGAGAGAAACATTTCCAAATATTTTTCAAATGAATTAATGAAAAATGGATGGAAATCTTTCAAATGAAATAGAAAATTATTAATTGAATTAAATTGCTGGCCAGATTGCAAAAAAGCATTCTCTTGTTGACATTGCATTTGAAAAGATAGAATCTTTTGATGAAACATTATCATTGATTTAAATTCGAATATTAATATCTTTTGATGCTGATGATTATAATATGAACTTGAATTTCCCAATTGTGCAATGCATCAATTGAGTGTTTGATAGTAAGCTGTTCAATATGCCAGCGAAAAGTGTGAAAATTTTGCAAAATAAAATCATAAAATAGATCTAAATTTAACCAAAATAACTGAGGAAATAAAAATAAAATGAAATCATTATTTTTACAACTAATGTTACAGCACAATTGGGATTGTTTTGAAATGATTTCATTTTCACAAGGATTGGCCAGAATTATGGAATTTGAAAAATTTTGAATTCCAACTTGTGAATTAGAAAACGAATTATGATTATGAGTAGGAATGAGAGTTTGATCATGATATGAATCATAAATTGGACTGTTTTCTTGAATAATGAAATCATGAAGATAATTTGCTACTCTAAAATGAGGATTGGTTGGAATAATTTCTACATTGAAACATTCCTCATTTATAGATGTTATTTTCATTTTATCATGAGGATTATCTTGAGAAAAAATGAAATCAACATCCTCAATATCAAAGTAATAATCATAAATGACCTCACAAGATTCTCTAGAATTCCCTTCAATATCATCCAATATATCTAAACAACGAGGAACAAAAATCTCATGTTCATTAGTGGCAAAAGAATGATCAATTATTGTTTCTTTATCTTGATAAAAATTTAATGGTAATTCATTTAAATCATCCTCTTTAATTTCTGGAATATCATTAATACCAAGAGGAAAAATATTACCATCATTGAAAGTATCAAGATAAAGGGAAAAATGTGAACCTGAAACAATGCATTTAAAATTGTCTCTGTTTGAGAATTCTTGTGCATTATGCTCATTGTAAAATTCAAATTGCAAATCATTCCTTTGCGTGCGTATGCTTTCTTGAAGAACGCTGCTTTGCTTCTCTGATTTTGGCATTTGCTCATCATGGAGAAATTCAGAAATTTGTACAGCAATTTGCATTTTGATTGCTGGTTGTACTTGCTGATTTGCGATTTGATTTTCCGAATTTACTTCAAAGTAACTTTCAAATTTCAAGGCGGCTTTTTCTCCAAAATTGTTGTTGTTGTCTTCTTGCATTTGAATGGAAATATTTTCCAAGCTTTGTGAAACCACTTCATCACCATTTATTTGCACACCCATATTGGAATTCTCATTTATATTGGAAGGGGGTGGAACAAAGCTTGAATTAATTTCATATGGATTGGGAATGGTTGGAAGAGAACAAATATATTCAAACCAATCTAATAATTATTCTTCCGTAGGTTTATCTTTGTCTTTAAATCTTAAGCAATTCAAATGAAATCGACTATTAAAATCATTAACAGACTCATTTTTAAACCTACGTAGATATTCAATTTCTTCACATACATGTTCATAATCGTAGCCGTCAAATTTACAAATGAAAATTGTAACAAATTGATCCCAACTGTGGATTGAAGCAACTAGAAGAGTTTTACACTAGTTTCTGGCTTTTGCCGCAAATGCAAGAGTAAATATTCTGCATAAGATGCCTTCATCAATTCCTTGAAAATCATAATTTGAAACATTTTGAATAAATTGAAAGACATGATTAAAAGCGGAAGAATTTCTCTTACCATTAAATTTTACCTGAGACAAGAGTCTTACCACTTCGGGTGGGGTATTGGAGGATGCACGTCCATGAATACAACTCCAAATTGGAAGTTTAAGAGGAGTCATCACAATAAATAAAATATTAAAATCGAAAAGACTCCAATAGACAAAAATCTCGGCCCTCCTTCTAGCGCCAAAAATGTTGATGCCTCGAAAATCGCTGCAACAACAATGGGGGATAACCACCCGGTCCGGACCTCAAAGCAGCTCATTTTCCGTTTGGTGTGGTGGCTCCGACTGGTTTAACTAGGTCCAGTTACCATCTCCCTATCGTTATTGGTTTATGATGTATCTTTAACTACCAATAGACAGGGATATCAGATCGCTTCTTCTTGTTGATCAGGCAAGAGAATGAACCTTAAGCTGATTTGGGTTCAGCCAAGCCACAACTAAAGTTTTTCCTCTTTGAGAAGAGGACTTAAAAGAATGTAGAATTTACTCTAAATGCAAGTTTATTCTATGATGCAAGCAAAAGAAACTAATTTAAATCCTATCTTAATTAGGCAGATATAGATTTAACCCAACTAAGAGCAAAATAATTAAAGTATTGGGATTTAGATATGCCTTGTTTATAATGAATATCAAATTAATGAAGTAGTTCAATTAATTGACATTATAGATAACAAAACGCATCCTCTTGAGACCTCTTAACTGAAATAATAAACCAACAACATTCAGGAAGTAGCTCACAAAAATAATATTGATTATCAAATCAATAAATCCAATAATTGAATAATGATATGTGGAAATAGTTCACAACACAGTACCATTCAATAAATCGGTTTCATAAGACAAATTTCAGAATAAGTAGTTACTCAAAAATGAGAAATTAATCCATAAAAACAGAAATACATAATAACAAGATTGAGACAAATTACCCTATTGACAATAGTGCACAAACATGAATAAAATGACACATTCCTGTCACCATAAAATTAAAACTGATATTTGAAACAGTAGTATTAGAAATACCAATTTATTGCATCCATTTCTCTGTCCTTGGTCTCCAACGGCCCTTTACATTGCTTGAACTTCTGCCTTTAAAACTAGAGCCACAATAGTGCAAACTCTGCCCCTCATACATAATTCAAGATACAAAGGGAAAATCCTCAATAATCCCCAGATCTGAGATTTTCTCTCCTCTCCTACAACTCTAAATTCCTATTATAGTAGTGCTTTTAGAAGTCTAGAATTGCAGAGGAGAGCAGCCACCTCATTCTATTCTACAATCTATTATTTATACTATTTGCAAAGGAATTTTGGAGAGAAGAGTTTGTTGAAGAGAAATCTGCCAAATACAATTTTATTTGTTCCTAATTACAATATTTAATTGTTGGATCATTCTCATTGCTTGAAATCATTTTCTCCATATCTCTTCCACTTTTTTCCTGCAAGAAGAAATCAAAATAAATTAAAATGCAACAATAAAATCAAAATAGCATTGTTGGCATTTAAATCAAATTCAATCAAATTCTATTTAAATAAATAATTGGAAATAAAATATAAGCTCTGTATTGATGCTTGGAATGGTTTGATTGGCAAAGGATATCATTGACCAATGGATCTGCAATTAGAAGAGGCTTTGGACAAATGAAATTGAAGAAAATAACTCAAAAATTGATTTTGTTTTCAAAATTCGGAGCCTGATCTTCTTCCTGATTTTTGACCCAATAAATGATTAAATCTGTTGGTGAAACTTCCTTAGAAATATTCTCCTTGATTTTATCTTTCCAATGAGCCGTCCTGGGCCTCATTTGGCCAAGTATAACTCAATCTATAAGCCTCCAAAGTTGATGGATCAAATCTGGCATGAATCTGGAAATTCTGTTGCTGGGCTAAAAATATTGTAATTTAAAAACTAATCCTAAATTAGTCTCTAATTAATTCTAATTTAATTGCTAATTATAAACTAAACTAATTATTAGTAAACTATATTATAATATCAACTAATAATTATAATTAACTAATATAATTAACAAATTAATCTAATTAATTAATATAACTAATTATTTATAAACTAATTAATCTAATCAATAATTAATTATATTTTAATTAACTTAATTCTATTCTACATATTAAATAATTTAATTAATTTAAATATTAAATTAAATATAACCTTCCTACCTTACCTGATTCACTCATACGTATGAGTGATGACTTAAACCTTTAAAGGAAAACTAATGGTATTACGTGGGTTTTATTTTAAAGTTCATGTTTTATGCACCGTCCTTAGTCCATAACACTCATATGTATGAGTGCATTTATTAAACTATACTAAACCCAAAACACGTTGATGCCTCGTGCCTTTTTCGCAGTCGTCATATCGGCATCGAGAGGGCTTATCGGGGTCTTAAGAAATGTGCTCAAGTCAAATTCCCCAATCCGATATCGCATCGGGGCATGGTATGTATCGACGTTTTTTTAATTTGCTACATATGGAAACTTCTGATCCGATATATTTTTTTATATATATTTTAGTTTAATTAATATTAATTATTTTTTAAATAATAATATTTAATAATCTGAGATTTAATATTAAAAATCAATTTTGATTTTGATTTTATTTTATGAGGGTTATTTTATAAACTACAGCCTCTTAATAAAAGTAAAAATAAAAATAAACTATAGCCACTTCGAAAATTTTGGGTTTTCGAGAATAATAATTGATTTAGAAATTAGAATAAACTTCTTAAATCTTGATACTTAATGATTTGGCCGAAAAATGAAAAATGTTAGTAAAACTCTTTACAAGTTAATATTTAAACTGAATGCATTATTGAACTAATTTATTTACAAAATGCGATATTGTACATTTTATGCATTTTTAACCGAGGCTACATAAATAATCAGACTTTCAAAGGAGTGTCATTTTCAAACCAGTTGACCAAATGAGGCGAAACAAGCGTCAATGTGAAGCTTATAGAAAATCAATTCTAACAAAGCAATCAAAACAAGAATCCAAAGAAAACTAAAAATTAACAAAAGCGTAGGGCAATCAACTAAAATAAAAATCCAAAAAGGTGTTTAGCCAAAATTTTTATAGAAAGGGTTCCCATTATTTGAGTTGAGCAAGTCAAAAATGGGGCGTTGTGTTTTTACCACAACAGGTTCTTATTTCCCTTTTTCTATTTATTTTCTTAACATACCCTCTTTTCATTTTATTTTATTTTATTTTATATATTTTTGGAAATCATTTGAATCTTGAAATTCATGTAAAATATGAAATTACAAATACAAAATACTCCATCATCTTGAGATCCTATAATTTATAGGAGCCTAACAGTGGCTCCAACTGGGGATGGCACTTCTCCAAGTGAAGTGTCAAGAACATATGATCATTAGCCTTAAGTACTCCATGTTTGTAATGTCTTCATCTGATTTCTTTCATTTTTAAGATACTTTTGGTAGCTCATCAATCCAAGCTTATGGCCTTCGCTGCAGGCTTCAACCTTTGTTAATAAGTTACCTAATCAAAACCATAAAGACTATGATATTTACAACGATGTAAGAAAAATTTGTAGGCTAAGAAAAATAGTGCTTCAACATCCTGCCATTGACAAGACCTCTAGGTATCTCTGCTCCATCTAGCTTTTTAAGGAAGAATGCATTATTTCTCCTCAAAGCATAAACAATATACGGCCCTTTCCCAATATTATCAATCTTGCCATGTTTTCCTTTGTCCGCTCTCCTGGAATCCCACCTCAAAACTTTGTCCCCAATGTTAAATTCATCAGCTTTTGTTCTTTTGTCAAAGATCTTTTTACGATTTTCTTGAATAACTTGGGTCATGTTGTATACTTCCTCCTTGGATTGTTGTAACTGGATAGTTTGATTGATCCTTCTCTATACATCATTGGGTTTAGCTTGCACTTCTTGAATGATCTTCATGAATGGAACTCCTAAAGAGGATGGAAAAACTACATCCATCCCATAGACTAATTGGTATGGTGACATGCCAATTGATTTTTTAGTAGTAAGTCTGTCAGCCCAAAGTGCATTGACCAACTTGTTATGCAAAGATTTTTTGTTGTCTTCTAACAACTTTATGATGATGTTTACCAAAATTTTATTTGAGGATTCAGCCAACCCATTACCCTGAGGGTAATAAGCTATTGAATGTCTCAAAGTAATGTGGTATTTATGGCAAAATTCAACCATTCTCTTAGATTTAAAGGATACAACATTATCAGTGATGAGTTTTTTAGGGCAGTGAAATCTGGAGACGATATTAGTCTCAAAGAATTTATTAATGACAACATCAGTGGCAACTCTGGAAGAGGTGGGCTCTATCCATTTGGTAAAGTAGTCACTGGCTATGATATTTAGCAATCTGATTTTCTACTTCACACTCTAAATCTATGCTACTATCTTCATACTCATCCTTGGATTGCAAAAAAAATTCAATCTTCTTATCACTTGCAAATACCTTCCAATATCTCATATTGTCATGTACAGTTGGACAGTGTTTAACTTCCACTGTATATTGTCTGTTGGGATGAGGCATTTTACATGTGGTATCTTCAAAAGCTAAACCATTAGCGAGGACATTCTGATTTCTAAGAATGACAACAAGATCATATTCTACAAAAGTTCCTAGAAAGTCAAGCACAGGATTTATGTATGCTCTCAACCTAGGATGTTTTTCAATATACTCTCCCTTGATCTATTTTATAATTAATTCAGAATCCCCATGAACAGAAATTCTTTTAGCACCTAACCTCTTCAATAATTTCAATCCTAAGAGAAGTGCCTCATATTCTACTATATTATTGGTGCAATGAAAGTTGAGCTTATAGGAATGACCGTCTGTATGATTGTTCCCTGAATTGGACACCCAAACACCTGCCCTTGAACCTGCTTTGCTACAAGAGCCATCAAAGCTCAGGTTCCAAAAAGGTTCTGTTTCAGTGTTTTGTTGCACAATTTGTGTTTGATTTTCATGTTTTTGATCAATGTCATTTTCTGCCTTGGTAACATGTGCATCAATGTCTCCATTATGAAGAATGAAAGAGTCCAAGTCGGAATGAACAGAGTAAAGAGGATAGTTATGTGATCTCTCTTGACTACTCACCATATACTTCATTAAAGTTTCCCTGTACATTCTTCTCTGTTGACCAAACACTGGTATAGTGGCATAATGCATGTCCATTTGTAGGGTCCCTTGTAATTTTGCTCCACATGAGCATGACAACAACATGCCATACTTATGGGAAATGTCTACAACCACTATATCCATCACTAGACTTTTAGCATGGATTTGGGCTAAAGTAACACCCAGACCCCATAGAGGGGGGCTACCCGCCCCCCCCCCCCCCCCCCGCTGCGCAATCGACGCAATGAAGGGGGGTCTCTACCCCCCCTCTAATAACTCGGTTCACTACGTAGGTTAATCGTGGAAAGAATATAACACAACCCAACATGGCACCCATGATGATTTTTTGTTCCTAAGCTCGAGAGCCCTCTTTAGTCCCGCCATGACTTATGCATTGAAGCCTCATTCATCTTTGCTTCTTCGCTTCCTTCTGGCCTTATACCCTAAAGGCTCCTTCGTGTTGAGTTGTACTACTAATGTTGGCATTTCACAATTTGTTGTTGTTGTTGTGAAAGAAGAGCAGAATCTGGAACAACTAAAGGTGAACTGTCATGAAGGAATATGGCACTTTGAAATTGGATGGGCTTTGAGTAATTTTGAATATGAAAGGACACGTCCTTGCCATATCCAAGACCAGTTATGTGCTTGTTGTGGACAAGCTCTTCCCAAGGTTTGATGACTGACTTGGGAAGTGTAGAATGAATTTCTGCATCTTTATGCAAAACTACTCTTGAAATTGGCACTTGATGGGGATCAAACTCAACATTACTGACTTGATGACTTGTTGGTTATTGATAGGATCCTATTTCAAAGTCAAATAAGGGATTGTTCTAAACAAGTTCAGAAGGATTTTTTTGTTGTAATTCCTCTTGTTGTAGCTTTGTCTCAAGCTGCAAAAACTCGATATTCTCTTATGCATTTTGCAAACACATTTTAAAATTGGAAAGAGAGGTTTTTTTTATCTTAACCATCTCATCAATAGTGGGATGTATTAGAGTATTTAACAACTCTAATGCATTATCAATTCTTGTCATTTTCTTCATTATCAAAGTTACACTTTAAAGAAACCGATCACAACTATTAACCAATGAGAAAGAAGCAACAGTCACTCACAATTCAACTGCAATATCCTTTGTTCTAGAAAGTCGCATTAAAATAAAACACAGAGTGCCTTACCCCTCAGAACACCTCAAATCTACAAATCGGTAATTGATAGATCTGAATGAATATCAAATTTGAACCTTTAGATGCTACAGCCAAATGAAGTGTCGTTCATGGGCATAGTGTGAGCCACCACACACTCTTCACATAAATTAATTATTAGTTACTGTACAGGAATTGAGAGAAGGAAAAAGAGAACGAGGGAAAGCATACCCAGCAAAGGAGGTGTAAATACCAGTTGTTTGACAAGATTGAGAGTCAATCGAAGGCTACCCATACTTCTCTACCGAACAATACATTAATGAGTCATGCGCATATCAATTGCCTTCTTAAAAGGACCCCAAACTCATCCCACAGATTCAATGCCAATTGCATGCAGATCCTCGCTCCACAAATTCCTCCCAGACTTTCAATGCCAATGCAAATGTAGAGAAACACATAAAAAATTATGTAACACCAACAGGATTCGAGAGGCAGCGGATAGTACCACAATTTCACGAATTGACACCTGAGAAGCTAGGGAAGGCTGGAATTGTGAGGGAGAAAGCATTTGGTGCAACTAAGTATTGGATATTATACATAGAACAATGCCCAAATTCAAGGGCAGTGACAGTTTTTATTCGTGGTGGAAATAAGATGATGATAGAAGAGACAAATCGAAGCCTTCAAGATGCATTTTGTGTTGCCCAGAACTTGATTTGTGATAATTCAATCATATGTGGTGGTGGATCTGCAGAAATTTCATGTTCCCTTATTGTTGAAGCTGCCACTGACAAGATTCCTATAGTGGAGTAGTATGCAGTTCGGGTATTTGCAGATGCTCTAGATGTTGTACCAATGGCTCTTGCAGAAAATAGTGGACTCCAATCGAATTTCTTCGCATCAAACCGCAATTCAAACCTCGAGGATGGCACACAAGAAATGTACTAAAGTAGTTTTTTTTTGCTTAAATGTAACGAAAACTTCATCCGAATGCACCAAAACTGGTGTCAATGGATAGCCCTGGCAACATAGAACGTGAATCCGGTGTCGATCCATGCCCCTTACACTTTGTATTTCCTATTTTCTGCATGCACACACCTGAAGAATGTTGCTCACACTTATACTCATTCCATTTGGTTGTCTAACTCTCTAGGTCCTCTAGTTCCAGTTGGGTCTGTTGTTTGTCCTATGAAATCTAATGGCTTTAAGTTTCCTCTTGGTTATGCGCCATTCCAACTTCCAACACTTGAAACATCATCATCTCGGGTTTCAGTTTCTCATTCTCATCAACCTCTTATATTTGGTCCAAGAAACATTGGAGGTGCAAGGACCTCTTTGGAGCATGTAGATGATGAATCGAGAATATCTCAAGCTTCAATTCAAGCACCTCAGGGTGCTCTAGGTAGTTTAAGTTCAAGGCGTAAATAACGCTCGCTAGAATAGGAGACAAATTTGGACAACGCTAGAATAAGAAACAGATCTTTACAGCGCCAGAATAGGAAACAGGTCTGGACAGCACTAGAATAAGAAATGAATATGGACATACTACCACACAAATGGGTATAACACACCCCAATAGCTGAGACAATTAGAAATACAAATATTACTGGCAACCATAGAGCTTTCAATGGTTTAGACTGATAGGGACTTTCTCACAACCTGCGCTCTATCACATGCACAATTTTCAAGATTCCAACCAACACTCAACGCATACACATTCACAAAGAGTAATGAAATAGTCTGTTAGAGTGCCAAGGCGTAAGAGAGAAACATGAAAATATTTCTATAAATAGCGAAATGGTAGACAAATTTTGGAAATGATGCAGAGCTAACAGAATCTGAAAATGCCCAGGCATGGCCTGCGCTTTAATACCATGTTAAAGTCACATGGAATGTAAACAACAAAGGTGGATGATAAAACATTGAATGCATTAGTATTGACATGATATACATTTATAGTACATTTGTGTGACCGTTGGGTTCCACATCCCAAGGTCCCTTGGACTCTTGTGGATGTTCACATTCTACACCAACCCATAGAGGATTAGTTGTAAAACAAACAACATTTAAACAACCTAGGGAACAATTAATTGACATGTGGCATATTTTTTTTGGCCAACAAGATCTTGCTGCTATGCGTTACTATTAGCAAGAGGCAAGAGAAAGATAAAATCAAATTCCTAGACATGAGATAGCTCAACAAGGATTTTGAAAGGACAACACAACAAAAGAGGAGGAAGTCAAATTGTTGGAGGGATTGGGAGCAGCAAGAGGAAGAAAAACATAGAGGAAAGAGAGGAGAGGGAAAGATGGAAAAGAAGAGAGTACAGGAAGAAAGAGGATAAAAAGAGAAAATTGAATACCAAGAGAAGGATGAACAACAAAAAGGAATGAGATTATTGGGTAGTAAGAGAGTAGGAAGAAATTACTAGGTGAGGAATCAATTGCCTCTCAAGTACCCTTTGGCTAGGAGAGTGGAGATGGTGTTTCTAAGGAAATCCCTAAGGTATGAGGTGGAGGAATTAGTTCTAGTAAATTATTGGAGGATTTATGGATGTTTCCTTGATGTGTCTTGATTTATTTGCGAGTTCTGGAATGCATACATTAGGTGGAACCACAATGTTGAGTTTTGAAGGGTGGAGACAGTTGGTCTCTAGACTCCCTATGCACCTTTTTGATTTAAACTAAGTTGGAGGGTGGAGGTGGATGAATCTCTAGAGTCCCTGGTCCAACTGATGGATTTGTTTAATCCCATAAGCAAAAAGATCCCTTAGCCTTTGGAATCCAACTCAAAGAAAGTGAGACTTGGTTGCAAAAGTCTATGTTTGCGTGTAGAGTCATAGTCCCAAACTTAGTTGCCCATTAGTTTGAGATATGTATCTCTCATCTCTCATGATATATATGTATATGTATATGTATATGTATGTATGTATGTATGTCACACACACACACACACACACACACACATATATATATATGTCACTGTGTACAAGGTGTTGGAACAACAAGCGAATGTAATGGTTATGTTCATGCAATAACTAACATAGAATATTTCTTCAACCATCAAACATGGATGTAATGAGAAGTAGTGACGATATTTTAGATTTTGAAGAAGAGATTTGATCATTTTTGCATGCACAATTAGAATTTTCTATATCTTTCAAAATGGGTTCTAGGATCACATATTCTATGCCCTCTAGCGAAAGAGATATGATCAAAATGGAGTCTAGGATCACATATTTTATGCCCTCTAGTGAAAGGGTTACAATCATATATGAATCTAGATGTAAACAATATAAAACAACACAAATTAGGACAAAGTAACCTTTGTATTATTCCAACAACATAACAATGTCTTTTTTCTAATCCTACATACAAAGAAGTATTATGCAACATTATAATTATATCACTTAATTACTTGTTCATTTCTTATTATCTCTCATAACAAAAGAGTGACAAGTATCCCCACTTCAAAATAATTTTGGATAGGAATATATTTAATGTTTGTGGGTAGATACTAAATAAAAGTGGAAATGCCACATAAAGTGTGCTTTCACCTAAATACATTTAAACATACTACTACAATAATGACCCTACTTTGCTACATGTTATCACAAAATCTAACCCTGATAAGTTGTTGATCAACTAGACTCTGAGTAACTCTTTCAAACCAATCTTTTGGTTGAGGCTTAGCCTCCTCAACTTGAGAGGGCTCTCTCAATAGTTTTAAGATTTTTTATTAATGATTAGATGGCTAACTCTAAGAATAAATATGGACAGAAATGTATATATGGTTGAATCAAAGATTAGAAAACACCTATTGGGCTATGGAGTCAAGATAATCTTCAACAAAACATCATAATCAGCTAAACATGGAAGTCAAGGCACTTAAAGTTTAGGTTTATAAGTGAAACAGTAACACAGTGAATAAACATAGTTTACAAGCATGTGAAGGAAGTTAGAGCATTTTTCCAATGAATCCTAAGTAACACATGCTCATACCACTGTAAATAAGGAATTGAAAAAGGCCATATAAATATCAAACACATAAACCCCTTGTGAATCTTGAGTAGTAAAATTGATCTTTGTATTAAGTTTGAAAAACACACAGTCTGCTCTAATAACACAACTTCTTTTGCTAATCAAATTGCCAACCCCCTTGAGGAATTTGACCTCATGCTTCATATATATTCTTTACAACCTTGGATTCTATGATCCATCCTTAGGAAAATTTGAATTTCTAAAATTGACATCTATCTACTCATAAAACAAACTCTTAATTACAAACTGACAGCTAACTGTCTTTTAGGAGTCCTAATACAAATAGGAGTGAAACTCCTAAAACATGTTTCAACAACCTTATCTAAGACTTAAATACATGCTTTGACAGCTACTAATCCATGTCTTCGACCTTTATGATGCCTCCAACATTGTTACGAACCCTACTGATCCATGACCTAACTGTCCAGAAACTGTCTTTGAACAACATGTGTAACATTGGAAAATTCTGATTTCTGAAAATATGGCTTCAAAGAAAGCCTTGTTTCTGTCAACTGGTAACACTTTTGAGGAAATTGAGAGAGGTTATTGTAGCTGAAGATTTTATGAAGAGAAACTTCTTTCAGAATTCTCAAATAATTTTGCATTTGGCCATAAAATGATCATGAAGTGAACTACTAAAACTAGAAAACAAATTTTTTCTCTCAATGACTTTCAACAGTTTTGTAGCGTACGTTGAGTCATCAATTTCTCCCACCTCATAATGAATTTAAAAAAAATGAGAGATTTCTTTGTATTTAAGTATGTTAGGAAGAAAAACCTATTTCAGTTTTCAAAAATGTGTTTTCAATTGCTCAGGAATCCCCTTGGAAGGTGATTACTAAAAACAGAAAAAAGAGCATACATACTAGTTTTGTAGCGCAAATCACCCTTTTTGAACTAGTTGCGCTACTAAACTACAGATTCCTATATGATTGCAAAAATTTAACCCTAAACTTAATGGAATGACTTCTAGATGGAATATGTGACCTATTTGACCATGAAGTGAACCTAAACGACTTTACTTGGAAATGAAAGATGACATTGTAAGACTTCAAACCCTATCACTTACCCTTTTATCAAAAATAAAATGACCTTTAGACCTCCTTGAAATCGTGACCAAAAGCAGAGTTGACAAAATAATGTTTCGAGAATTTTTGGGTGATAACAGTGGCTCCACTAGGGATAGTGTGCCCCAGTGGTACACTAAGAACCGGTAGCTCCAGTGCTGTTATCCATCCTTTAGAATAAAACTCTGAAATTTTGCCAAGCTTCTCCTCAAGCTTTAATGGTCGTCACCTCGGGCTCAAGCTTGATGATATTGTAGAAGAAACAAGTCTGTATCTACTGAAAAGATGCTCAGTCAGCCTACCCTGAGCTTATTTGCACATTCCTACCTACCCTATCTGCTGCAATTTCCACTTGAGGTCAGGCAACACGATATTACCAATAAAGCCAATCAATTGTCTTTTCTAATATTTGAGGCTCTTGATTGCATTCGAGCTCAAAATAACCATGATAGTGAGATGACCAAATCAACTTATAATGTATCTAATCTTCATAATGTAAATGAAAATGAAATATTAGTGTGCAAATATTTGCCATGTATTCAGTTATAGGGTCAAAGAGGACATGGTTAGTTTGATGATCATCATAACATTCTATATCTTCGGACAATTGATTCTCAGCCACACAAGATTCCTTTGATATGCTATCCAACTGCTTTTTTGAATGATTCCCACAAACAATGTAATTTGCCTCATTATTATGATCATTATTTGATGTAAGTTGTTGCAAAGTATGACATAAAAAATCAACCTTTTCCTCTGCTTGAGGGTTATAAAAGCTATCTTCCAGTATTTCTTCGTGGTTTTTGCAATGATTTTCATACTCTTTATGATCAAAATACTGGCAAGTTTGTTGCATATTTACATTAATCTCAGAGGATGTAACATGGTTTTCATAATTAAACCCCTACTGATTTTCATGTTACATTTTATGGGATGTTATCCTTTCTTCTTGGTGTTGAAATGTATTGTTATGAAAAGTCTCTAAAATTTGTTCATCCATGAATTCATCATCATCATAACAATCCTCCAAATATTGAATAAAACTCACATAATGTTTACAGCAATCTTTGACCAGCAATAAGGAGGGATGACACTCTTTATACATCTCATAGAATACATCATGGAAATTAGCAAGAGAATATAATGAACCATTTTCCAAGCCTTTACACCAAGACCATGCTTTTCCTTCTAAAGTGGTCATAAACATCTTCATGAGACAATATTCAGGGAACTGAACCTTAAGACTGTGTACATGCATATGGAACCTAACCAAATGAAGAGAAACATTGTCTTTCTTTTCATATTTGAATATTAGAAGATCATCTAACCATTCAACCTTTGGCATAGGATTTGGAAAACCAGGGATATGAGACCGATTCATAGGGGCATGTCTGGCATTCATTCTTGCAATGGCACTCATCTTGAAACTTCATCAAGCTACTAATATTCTAACAGTGGAGTCACCTTCCAATATGTTATTTGATATGTGGAGTCGCCAAGATAGATGCAACCTCAAACAGCTTCCTGAGCTCCTGCTACCATCAGAAGTTCAACTTCTTGATTTCGAGAATGAGTAATCTTCAGGCTCCTAGCGACACACCAAAATGTTATCACAAAATATGAACCTAATAGGCTGTTGATTAAGTAAACTCTGAGTAACTCTTTCAAACCAATCTTTTAGTTGAGGCTTAGCCTCCTCAACTTGAGAGGGCTCTCTCAATAGGTTTAAGATTTTTTATTAATGATTAGATGGCTAACTCTAGGAACAAAAATGGAAAGAAATGTATATCTGGTTGAATCAAAGATTAGTAAACATCTATTGGGATATGGATTCAAGATAGTATTCAACAAAACATCATAATCAACTAAACATGGAAGTCAAGGCACTTGAAGTCTAGGTTTATAAGTGAAACAGTAACACAGTGAATAAACACAGTTTACAAGCATGTGAAGGAAGTTAGAGTATTTTCCAATGAATTCTAAGTAACACATTCTCATACCACTACAAATAAGGAATTGAAAAAGGCCATAGAAATATCAAACACATAAACCCCTTCTGAATCTTGAGAAGTAAAATCGATCTCTGTATTAAGTTTGAAAAACACACAGTTTGCTCTAATAACATAGCTTCTTTTGCTAATCAGATTGCCAACCCCCTTCAAGAATTCGACCTAATGCTTCATATAAATTCTTTACAACCTTGTATTCTATGATCCATCATTAAGAGAATTCGAATTTCTAAAATTGACACCTATCTACTCATAAAACAAACTCTTAATTACAAACTAACAACTAACTGTCTTTTAGGAGTCCTAGTACAAATAGGAGTGAAACTCTTAAAACATGTTTCAAAAACCTTATCTAAGACTTAAATACATTCTTTGATAGCTGCTAATCCATTTCCTCAACCTTTATTATGCCTCCAACATTGTTACCAACCCTGCTGATCCATGACCTAACTGTCTTTGAACAACATGTGTAAAACTGGAAAATTCTGATTTCTGAAAATATGGCTTCAAAGAAATCCTTGTTTCTCTCAACTGGTAATATTTTTGAGGAACGTGAGAGAGGTTATTGTAGCTGAAGATTTTATGAAGAGAAACCTCTTTCAGAATTCTAAAATACTTTTTAATTTGTCCAGAAACTGATCATGAAGTAAACTACTAAAACCGGAAAACATAATTTTTCTCTCAATGACTTTCAGCAATTTCATAGCGCAAGTTGAGTCATCAATTTCTCCCACCTCATAATGAATTTAAATAAACTAAGAGAGGTTTTTGTAGCTACGTATGTTAGGAAGAAAAACCTCTTTCAATTTTCAAAAATGAGTTTTCCGTTTCTCAGGAACCCCCTTGGAAGTTGATTACTAAAAACAGAAAAAAGAGTATACACAATAGTTTCGTAGCGCAAATCACCTTTTTTGAACTAGCTACGCTACGAAACTACGGATTCCTATATGATTGCAAAAATTTAACCCTAAACTTAATGGAATGAATTCTAAATGGAAAATGTGACCTATTTGACCATGAAGTGAACCTAAAGGACTTCATTTGGAAATTAAAAATGACATTTTAAGACTTCAAACCCTATCACTCACCCTTTTATCAAGACTAAAATTACCTTTAGATCTCCTTGAAATCATGACCAAAATCAGAGTTGACACAATGATGTTTTGATCATTTTTGGGTGATAACACTACCATCAGATAATGAACTGCGACAGGGGGAGAGGTCCATACCCTGATAGAGGCAGAGGTCGTGGGCGTCTCCCCACCACTTTCAATGATGCCAACATTGTTGCAATATTTGATTACGAAATACCAGAGTCCATTATAAGAGATGTTCTTTCTATGGAGGATGTGAAGACTCGCAAAGGTCTTCTGACACTCTGGGCTCTCAAGAAACTGCTCTCCCACCAGCTTAAGGAGAGAACTCAAGAGAGGTTGAAGGCCTCTGGCTAGAAAGTCAAGCTCTTAGCCCTCCACAACCACTCTTTGTCCTCACTCAGACATTCGGCTAGAGTCCTCTACATCAAATTCTCACCAAACATCTCTTCCTCCTCTTCTCTTACTCCCTCTCCTTTGCATTTCACTCTTGTCGGCTCCTCATCTTTGCCCATCTCTTATTCTCCCATGGCCCATCCCCCTCCCTGCCATGCTCTCGTCCCCTCAATGGTTGATGCTTCTCCTTCCTCCCCTCCTCATCCCAGACCCTATGGCTGCTACATTTTGGAGGAGCCTCTGGCGGACACTAGCAACATGCAAGCTCAAGGTAGTGCCCAGGTACAATGCGGCACTAGCGTGGAAACCATGCAATTCTAATGTGGAATAATCTAGCACACCGTCCTTATGGTGATTTTTAGGTTGGTTCTCTCTATCTGGTTTGGCTTCATAGTAGACTCACTTGAATATTTGTTTTGTGTGGATGGTGTACATGTTTCGCTGAGCCTTGAGGGTCACTGATGGTTTGGGCTCTGCACCAATTTTGATTTCTCATGCAAAGCTATATAATGCTAGATCTTAGGCGCATGTTCCTAGTTACATTTCAGTTATTTTTTGTAAATTGTAAGACCTTTGAGCTTTGGTTTCTCCTTCTTGGGGTAGAGCCTTTTAGTTCTCATCTTTGGTTTCTTCACAAGTAGGCAAAAATGCCCCCTTAAATGTAAACTAGGTAAATTTTTTGCATGTTAATATAATGCAAATATGTTTGCTTAAAAAAAAATAGAAATTAGATATAAGATTTTGTGTCTTTTTTTTCCTTTATATCAAAACACTAATTATCCCAATATAAAGAAATAAAAAATGAAAATTTTAATTTAATTTGCATATTTTTTATTAAAAATTGACACATGCAAAAATTAAATATAAACTTATTAAAATATCATGCAATAATGAAAACAATTCAATTTATAAATTATAATTTTTTTAAATAACATAAAATTAAATGATTTTTAAAATCAATTTCTCAAATATAAATCATTTGAAATTAGTACAAATGAAAGAAAAAATTATACCGCCAAAATTATTCCCTTTACATATGAAAATATGTAATAATAAAAAAAATTATCCTCATTATTTTTATTAAATTATTTTAAATATAATAACTACTACATATTAATAATAATAATATTTTGCAAACAAAAGATTATATGAAATAAATTATCTTTTAAACTATGTCGGTATATCTTTTATTTTTCTCTTAAATATATCAAAATGTGCTTTGGTCTCATTAATATAGATATAAATCAGCACTTTGCATATTTTTAAATTGGGATGAAGAGATAGTTATTTTTATTCTACAAATAAAAATAAGTAATGTGGGGTTATTTTGGCAAAGCAACGATACAATACTTTATTCATGTGAATCAAAGTAGTGGTTAATATAGTTTGAAAGGGTCAAAGACCTCTCAAATGTAGCTTCTCTTTGAAAGGAAAATTCTTACCTAAGATGTTTTAGCCAAAAAAAAAAAAGAGGATGGAAAGGTCCTAAAATTTGTGTCTTATGTCGTGAGAAGAATCATGAATCTATTGATCATTTATTTGTTTTTTGCTTTTTTGGAAGATTTTTTGGAAAGAGGTTTTATTGTCCTAAAAATAAAAAAAGCTTGCTTGTTTGGGAACTTTGTTGAAGAAAGTATGTGGCTTTGGATCGAGAGATTTAGTTTGTCCTCCTTTAAATTTATCCCAATGTTTTTGATGTGGGGCATTTGGTTAGGGAGAAACACAATTCTCTTTCATAATGATGTTGTATGCTCAACAATAGTTGCACATAACTCTAGAGTTGTCTTTGTGTAACACATCAAACCATTGAAATCCACAAAGATAAGAATTACAAGGGAGTTGGTGTTATCTAAAGGAAATGTATGAGGTTTCTTCCATGCTGAGAGAATTGTGGGGCTAGTATTGCCATTCTATTTCCTCATAATGTGGTTCAAAAAAAAATGCTGGCATTGGAAATGGTGAAGATTTTTAAACTGATTGGTGATTCCAAAATAATAGTGTATAGTTTGAATGGAAAGGTGGATCAAGATCCGGCAATTACAACAACAATTTGATGACCTTCAAAGCTTTCACTATTATATAGAGCATAATGTTCTAGTAGATTTGCTCTCAAAGGAAGCTTTACTTTTGGATGTTGGCATTTGTTCATGTTAAAGAATTCCACAATGGTGTTTTGTCCTGAATCTTTTCCTTTAATCTTTCTTTTCTTGTGACAAATTAGTCTTTATTCCTTATATATGACTGTTTCAAATGCTAAAATAAAATCTTTGTTAAGAAATCAAGCGAGCTACTATGCAACTAAAAAGTTGTACTTTTTTATTTATATTTTAGAAATATCAAAAATATTTTTCTTTTGAAAAACATTACTGTAAATATACACACACATTTCTTAGTTATATATTAAAAAAAATTAATATTCTTAAATTTCTATTAAACTAAGGAAAAAAACACATTCCAATTTCAATTGTAAATTCAATATTATAATATATTTATTCTAATTGATTTGTATCCATAAAATAAAATTATATAATTTAAAATATTTTTTATATTTATCTATATATATTATTGATAAAATAAAATAAAAATAAAAATCTCAGCTATCATCCATTGGATCCATCCACCCAGCTCTAAAGTTGATGTCACATATAATGTATTATTACATTCGTTCAACGACCCTAGAATTTGATGTCCCACGAAAGCATCATTGCAATGCAATGATCAACCCCTCTCAAGTCAAGTTGTGTCCAGTCTCATCGTGCAACATATTTTCTCTATCGTTAAATCATCACATGCATCGTTGATTGCTAAACCAAAGGATAAGAGAGGCACTTTCCAAGTTCTAAATGTGTTCACTTCTTTTAAATCCCCAATCCTTGAAAAACATATTTGTAAACAACAACCTACGCATAGGGAATATGTGGGATCGTTCATCGATGGAAAAATGCATTACCAATTGGGTCAGGGATAATAAGGAACATGGAGCCCTCCCTTTCTACATCATTTGGGGCATATGGAGGGATAGGAACTCCCTAATTTTTTAGTAGAGATATCTGAAGTGGGAAAGACTAGCATCAAAATCTTATCCTTTTTCCTCAAGAAAGGCTCAGTGAAACATAAGGTCTCTTGCAAACACATTACTCTAAAGGATACTTGGCACACATACCCGGTCGATTTTTTTGATGGGGCAGCTTCTAAAGTGATTTATGGCGACGGGATGTTCATTTATATTAGCACGAATGTATGCTAAAAATTCAAATGGTGTAGTGGACAGAGTACAAATACAAGGGCAAAAATCCTTGCTCTATGGGGCACATTTTTTGTGCCAGATAGTTGGCAGTCGACGAGATGGATATTTTGGAGACTCCAAGGTCATCATAGAATAGGAAAATCGACAATCAAATTTGTAGGTCCCGACTCTGATGCATTGGATGTATCAGATTAGGTCACTACTTTCGTCTTTCCACAGAATATCAGTCTCCCACATTTTTAGAGAGCAAAATGAGGAGGCAGATAGATTGTCCAAAGATAGTTGTAGTGAACAAATGGATAGGACTTACTACCCAGGGCATGCATATGGCACTCTAATTAGAGAGGGCCATCTAGATATCTGATATCATTCATTAAGGGGGTCTAACATGTGCTATTGTGTTTATGTGGTAGACCTTTTGTTTTTGGGTCTTAGATCTTATCTTCCTAGTGTTTTTCATTATGGGAAAAGCGAGGACAATTCAGGGGATATAGGGGCTCACTATGACATCAACCTTTGATCATTGGTGTGCTTGTTTAAGCAAAACACAATGCTCCTGTGTTGTTGGGTTGGTAGTATACATGGTGCACGATGAGACATATATTGCCTATTGTTTGATTCCCAGGAGTCTGTATCTCTATCGACCTGCATTGCCCAACAGTAAATGTTGGAATCACCTCACAAGATCAGATTCAAAGTGAGAGTTGCTGATGAGGCTAAGGTGAGTAATGAAAAAGCGTGTCCTTTTGAGAAATAGGTATTGTATAGTCCTCAAATTTCCATTTTTGCTATCAATCAATATTTTAGGGAGTTGCTTTTTCCTTTGATGTTAGAACCTGTCATGCTTTGTGTCCCGCCTAATGTGTGTATTGGTTAGAGAATGGACTGTAGGTTTAATTTCTGCACATTTAGGTAAGTTTATGATATTCAAAATCATAGACTCAAGACATATGTAAATTTTTAATGATCAATGCAAATCTTGTTTTTTCTTTTGAAAAAAAAACAACAAATAGAAAGAGAAGAAGAGTAAAATTGTGCGATAAATTTATAATTTATTGGGATTAAACAGAAGCAAAAGAACTAATAATGAAGTTAAAATAAAGACCAAAAAATAAAGATTATATTATGTTTGGGGGGTTTTTATTTTATTTTTTGTGAATTAATTGTGCTTAAAGTTTGTTTGGAATTTGTTGTAATTACATGGTTAAATTAATGTAATTTACATAATTTGAATGTCTCAAAATTTTTCTAAGTTAACAAATCAATTTATGTATTCAAAAAAAAAAAATTAAATAACAAAAAATTACAATCTTAAAATAAAATATAACAACTCAAGCTCAAATTTAAAAAATAAATAAATTCAATTAAAACATTAGATAATTAAATTAAATAATAAAAAATACAATATAAAATATTGTAAGGATTGGGTCATTTCGAACCAACTAATGTGGTTCATCCTCAATACAAGATGAGAAATAAATCGATCTAAGAGAATAAATAACATGGATGCATCATTGTACAGTGTTAGCCACTCAGAATTAGTCGTTGGTGAAGTAAGATTATTTAGGAGAAGTTAACTAATATTTAGCTAGAAACTAGCTGTTATGTAATATAAATAATTATGATCGAATATGTTATCAATTTATTAATTTAAATATAATATAATCTGAAATAATATAAAGGCTATGTTATAACTATCAATGCAATTAAGGAATGAAACTAGTTTATCTTCATAAATAATATTAATTAGTTTATATGTAATATTGTAAGTGACGCTATAGCGTGGAAATTAGCGCTTATAAGTATATAATATATTGTTAAAAGTTATGTTGGTAATATGTAAACAAAATAATAAATATCATTCAACTATAATATATCAAGAATACATTATAAATGGTTACTATAATGGAAAGTAGAAAAACTATATTAATAAAATAAATATTACTAATATTATTAAAATAATAATTAGTAATAATATTAGGTTGAAAATAGTTGAAAGGTAATAAATCTTTATAATAATATGACCTAAAGTAATTATTTAAAAAAAATTAAGGATATTTGGTTAAAACTTCATTTATTTTCATATAGATTATAACCATATATATTAGAATATTTTATTAAAAATATTTACCAAAACCTTAATAAGGACAATTTAAGGAATTCTACAATAAAAGAGATAAAAGGCTAGAGGAAAGCACACCTCATTGAAGGGGGGAAGCAAAGAAAGGTATAACTAACGGCGGGAGGAAAACATACAAAAATTTAAGATAGAAAACACTAGGGGTCAAAAAAGGAAAGGGGGAGGAGAGGGTGCATAAGTTAAAAAGTGAGGGCTGGAATCCAACTTTTACTTAATTTCTAGCCATCATCCCTATTCAAGTTTAATAATAATAATTTAATAATAACAAAAAAATAATCATAATAATAATAATGATGATAATAATAATAATAATATAGGTTTTAAGAATGTTATTAATCTCTCAAGCAAGAATTTTGATCCCTCCATCTTTATTCTCCTTAATAAAGATCTCAACATTTCCATTGCCCCGAATAAGATTCCTACTGATGACATCATATGTAGCATTGAATACGGGATCAAGGACCTTTCTAATTATATTAAGGAGACTATCAGACAAGATTGTGTAGTTATTCTTAGGAAGGCTAAACCTCCTAAGAAAAACCTTAGCAAGGCTGAGTTTCTTGCTCTTAAATCCCTAAGGGATGACCTCGACATTGTCGTCCTTAGGGCAGACAAAGGTGGAGCTATTGTCATTCTTGATAAATCTGATTGTGTCCACAAAATGGTGGATCATCTATCTAATAGTGGGAGTTACATCAAGCTCAAGAAAAATCCCCTTAAATCCATTTCTAAAGAGTTTTCTTGTGCAATTAAAGCAGATCCATCTCTTAATCCCCTGTCCCGAAAACTCATTGAGACCAACCCCCTTACCCCTAGAATTTATGGCCTTCCGAAGATTCATAAATCTGGTGCCCCCTTGAGACCTATTGTTAATACCATTAGAGGACCAACCTATCATCTTGCTAAATTCCTAGTCCAAAAGCTTAAACCTCTTTTTGGTTGCACTGGTTCTTTTGTGAAAAACGCGGCCTCCTTTATTCAAGAGTGGAAAGATATCAAGTTAGATCCTGGAGATTTACTAGTAAGCTTTGATGTCATCTCCTTATACACCAGAATCCCCATCCAAGAAGCCATTGATATCATTAAGCATATCACTAATAAAGACACTACCAAGTTAGTTGACCTCTGCCTCACCTCTACTTTCTTTAGTTTCCAAGGTGAGTTATATGAACAAACTTGTGGCGTTGTGATGGGCTCCCCTCTCTCCCCCATTGTCGCAAACTTGTTTATGGAATATTTTGAGATCAAGGCCCTTGCTTATGCCAAATTCCATCCTAAAAAATGGAAGAGGATCGTCAATGACACTTGTGTCATCTAGCCTCATGGACGAGAGAAACTAGATATGTTTCTCAAGCACCTGAATTCTCAATCAGATTCCATCAAGCTCACCATGGAAGATGAGGAGAATGGTCGCCTTCCCTTTCTTGACATCCTCCTCTCTAGAAGGGAGGATGGTTTTGTCTATCACCAAGTTTTTTGAAATAAGACCCACATGGAACAGTATCTTCGTGCCAATTCTCATCATTTCCCAGCTCAAAAATTCAGGGTCCTCATCACTCTCGCTACCCATGATCTAAGAATCTTTGATGATGACCACCTTGATCAGAAGAAATCTCATCTTCTTAAGTTTTTTTAAAATAATGGGTATAGCATATCCCATAGCCTCAAGGCCTTTCATGGAGCTAACAAAGAACCGAGGGTTAAAACCGCCCTTGTTGATCCTATCTCTAAGGTTTATCTCCCATATATCCAAGGAACATCTGATATGATTGCCCATATTCTTAAGAAGTCTAATGTCTCTTCCTCCTTCAAACCTCTCAATACCATTAAAAGTTCTCTTAGATCGGTTAAGGACCCTATTGACCCAAAAGACTCAAAAGGGGTCTACCTTGTTCCCTGTTCCTGTCGTATCCCCTACATTGGAGAAAATGGAAGGTCTATTAAGCAGAGGATCATTGAACATGCCGCTGACATCAAACACAATCACTCCCGCTTATCTAACCTTGCAGAACATGCTGAGAAATCAAAACACCATGTCTGCACTGATCTAAGGTCATTGCTAAAAGCGGTCATTTCCACCATAGAAAACTTAGGGAAGTAATTGAAATTGAAAGGCATGCCAAAAACCTTAATAGGGATGATGGCTAGAAATTAAGTAAAAGCTAGATTCTAGCCCTCGCTTCTCAACTCCTTCGCCCTCTCCTCCCCCTTTCCTTTTTTGACCCCTAGTGTTTTCTATCTTAAAATTTTTATGCTTTCCTCCTGTTGTTAGTTATACCTTTCTTTGTTTCCCCCATTTCAATGAGGTGTGCTTTCCTCTAGCCTTTGATCTCTTTTATTGTAGAATTCCTTAAATTGTTCTTATTAAGGTTTTGGTAGAAATTTTTAATAAAAGATTCTAAAATATATGGTTAGAAAATATATCAAAATTAAATGAAGTTTTAACCAAATATCCTTAAAAAAATTTAAATAATTACTTTAGGTCATATTAGTATAAAGATTTATTACCTTTCAACTATTTTCAACCTAATATTATTACATAAATTAATTATTTTTAATAATATTAGTAACCATTTTATTTTATCATAACCACTAGTTTTTCTACCTATTTCACATTAATAGGTCAACCCCAACTAATAATAGTATTCTTGGATAATATTATTAGTTGAATTGATAAATATATTAGTTATTTTTAACATTATTGCCAACTAAATTTTAACCAAATATTATTATATAAATTATAACCGCTAATTTTCCACCTAATAGGTCAACCCTTACAAATAACATTACATCAATAAACTAATTAATATTATTATATCAAGATAACGGCTAGTTTCATTCCTTATTCACAATGACTAGGTCCCCCTAGCTTATAATATTATTTTACTACATTATATTATTATTTAAAATAATAAATTGTAACAATTTCGATAATAGTTAATTTAAATATTACATACCAACTAGTTTTTAACTAAATATTAGTTAAATTCTCCTAAATAACCTTACTTCACCAATGGCTAATTCTGAGTGGCTAATATTGTACAATGATGCATCCATGCTATTTAATCTCTCAGATCAAGTGGTTTCTCACCTTGTCCTCAGGATGAACCACATTAGTTGGTTTGAAACGTCGACCCAATCCTTACAATGTGATTAATCCGAAAGACTATTTTCTAAATCATGGATCACAAAATTCTTAGATCTAACAATATAAAATAATTGAAATGGATAAAAAAAAATTATATATTATAATGTGTCAAGACATGTGCGGTGCAAGTTTAATACACACCAAATCAACACATATCTATACCTTTTTTTTTTACAGTTGTACATAATATAACTATTGTTACAATTGTACATAAAATTTCCTTATTTTGACCATGTACATGTCTATAACTTTTCTCATTGTAAAGAAAAAATTATTCTTTTGATTATGTTTTCATCAAGGAACCTACCCTATGTGCATAATGTGAATCATGATAAATACATATCAATATTGTTGTAAATGCACCTTGTTGTAAATGCCACTCATAATTACTAGCCTATATCCACCTTAACCCTAGATATATCAAGCATCGAGAGGGATCAAATATCTTGAGATGCAAACCTCTTTTAAAGTGAAAAGAGATTTGATCCCTCTAGGAGCTTGATAGATCTGGGGTTAAGATGGATCTAGGATAGTTTTTATATACACATACCATATGTTGGATAGATCCATCTCTCTCTCTACTCTCTTCCCTCCCTCTGTCATATCTCTTAAGTCCTCTCTCTCTTCCTTGTTATCTTTCCCTTTCTCTCCCCCATCTCTCTCCCCCCTACCCCTCTCTTGCTATCCTCCAACTCTGTTATTATCTCCTTTCCTCTCTACTTTCCTCTCTCACCCCCATCTCTATGTCCCCTCTCTCTCACCTCTCCTCTCTATCTTCCCTCCTATCTTTTTTTCCTCTCTACCTTGTCATTATGTCTCTCTCTACCTCTATCCCTTTATGTCTTTGCTCTTCCCTTCCTCCCTCACACCCCCCCCCCCCCCCCCAACTACATATTTCTCTCCCTCCCTCCCCCTCCCTTCTCTCCTTTCTCTTACACATCTCTCTCTCTCTCTTCTCTCTCTCTCTCTCTCTCTGTTGGCCAATGGTATTGTAACAAAACCTATTTACAAGTTAATAATATCAATGGTAAAGTGGGGTGGCTATCCGTGGTTAAGAATCTTGTTATATTGTAGGTTTACTGTAAGTATTAAGTTTTTATGTGGCTATTAATTAAATTTAAACAATATAATTCCATGTCGATAATTGAATTATATATTTTATGTCATAATTTATGGATATGGTTACAACGTTCATGCATGATTTTTAGATATTTGTGTAGTGATTTTTTTATTCTTAATCTTTGTAGGAAACTGTCCAAAAATAAAATACATGATACTCAAGTAAATAACGTGTCACAAGAAAAATGGAGGAGTAAACATAGGTCATAGATTTCACTCAAAACAATCATATATTCTCCACAACAAAGTGAAATTACAAGCCAAATAAATAGTGGTTATGAGATCTAACAATTTCTAAGACAAGATAATACCGTTGAGAAAATATCTTAATAGGCTCTAACCACTAACAAACAAAATCTGTCTACATTCTAATGTAAGCATTATTCCAAGTGCCCCCCTTAATGCTTACATTTACATCATTACAAAGAATAATACAAATTACAATTCACATGTCACATTTGTCTGACTAGTCTTCCTTGACACTTATCCCCACTCTGAAGTCTCCAAACAATGCTCTTTTCACCACCACAAACTTCCAACTTCCCATTCTGTAGAAATTCCCACTATAGATCAATAGATTATGCAATATACTAAAGCAAAATACAAGATCTACTTCTACAACAAACTTTGCGGAAGCTTAATCGAATATGAGCAAGATCAAATAGAACACATATAACTGAGAATGAGAAATTAGTCACACATAACACAGAAGAATAACCCGAGGAAAGCCTCGGCCTAAAACCCCAATCTCTGTATTATCATACAAGTAGAAATATGTTCAAGTTACAAAAAGAATCATCTCACAAGCTATCCTGCTCTCTCTGCAATCAAACAAATACAACTCACAAATTGAGTAGACACAAGATATGCCTTCCCTTAGCCCTCCAAGCCTCCTATTTCCTTACGCATTTTTTCTTAGGGTACAATGGTGCCGCCTGTGTGATTGGCCTCATCACACACTCACTAAACTAAAGAAATAATTGCACAATCTCCAAGGAATGAATTCCTTTTGCATGAAAGAGATATTAACAATGGAATATTACTACAACTGATAGTACATTGTCCCTCCATCTGATCTCAACTGGGTCTCTGTCTGAGCTAACATGCATGAGTTATTTATGAGAGAATATTCAATGATCTGAAGTGCAGCAGTTACATGCATGCATGCATTAACTAACTGAACTCACAATTAATTCAACAAACTGTTGGAACTAATCTAACTGGACTTGACTCAGTTAATTAAGCCAACTAATTACAACTCAATATTACAACTCATCCTTATCCCTTTAACTGATGGATAAATTCCTCAATCAATGGAGAAACTGGTGCATGTCTTCACATAGACTTCACGTTTGATTTTCTACAACTAATTAACTCAAGATGAATTAATTAATTATTTTACAAACAACTGCTAAGATCAAATTCAAACTTTTACTTCTCTATTTTAGTTCAGGGACTAACTAATATAGGAAGGTATCCCAAAATGCTATTTATAGCAATGCTAAATTTAGCACTTTTATATTTGGCATTTCTTGTTGCTATTTTCAACACTCCCTCTCAACAAGAAAGGGATTATCATTAACCCCAATCCTGTGTCTGTGGAATTCGAACTTGCATTTTGACAATGCCTTCATCAAAATATCTGCATCCTATTCCTCGGTCGAAACATACAGTAACAACATGATCCTCTTGACCACACTGTCTCGAAAATGGTGATACCGGATATCAATGTTCTTGGACCTGTCATGAAAAAATGGATTCTTAGAGAGTTTGATACAACTTTTATTATCGTAGTAGATCACAGTTGGATCCATCCTCTGACCAAACAATCCCACTAGAATCTTCCGCATTCAAAATGCAGCCTAACTAGCAGCCATTTATTTAGCCTCTGTTGAGCTAAGTGCAACTGACCTCCGTTTCCTATTGTACCAGGAAACTACAGCTGAACCAAGGTTGAATATTCCTCCAAAAGTGCTCTTCCGATCTGATGGACTCCCTGCCCAATCCGCATCTATGAATCCCTGAAGCTTCACTCCCTGTGTTCATCTGTACCATAATCCAAACTGAGATGTTCCTCTAAGGTATCTTAGCACATGCTTCGTTGCCTTCCAAATCAGCTTGTGGGTTGAACCATAGCTTGACTTAGCTGGTTCACCACAAATCATAAGTCAAGTCGTGTGTTCACCAAATACATAAGTGAACCCACCAGCTGCTGATAAATAATAGCAGCTACTACCTCACCTGAAGTAGAATCCTCCTTCCTCCATTTCCTAGCTAGAGGAGTTTGCATGGGCTTGCACTTCTCCATGTGAAAGCGCCTGAGTATCTCATTGGAATACTTTCCTTGAGACACCAATAATTCGCCATCTTTCTACCACACCTCCATGCCTAGAAAGTAGTGCATAAGACCCATGTCTTTCATTTCGAACTCTCTTGCAAAGTCCTCCTTGCAAGACTGGATTAGCTGATCATCACCTGTCAAAATCAGATCATTGACATAAAGAATAATGATCAATGGCTTACCTTCTACCATGATGTGGTAAAGGTTCACATCTGCTTCACTCTTGGTGAAGCCCAACCCGGTGAAATAGATGTCGATCTTGGTGTACCAAGCACGGGGTGCTTGCTTCAGCCCATACAAAGCCCTCTTGAGCTCGCACACATGCAACTCACAATCAAAGGTCTCGAAACCCTCTGGCTGCTCAATGTACACCTCCTCCCCAGTCTTCCCATTAAGGAATGTTGTCTTCACGTCCATCTAATGGATCTTCCAACCCATCTGAGCTGATAGTGCCAATATTTATCTGATAGATGAGTACCTTGCTATAGGAGCAAAGGTCTCATCATAGTTAATCCCCTCAACCTATGAGAAACCATGGCAATAAACCTTGCCTTATGTTTCTCAACATTGCCATTAGCTGCCTGCTTTACCTTGTAAAGCCATCTGGAACTCACCACTGACTTACTCTGAGGTCTTGGGAAAACATCCCACACACTGTTCCAAATGATAGAGTCGTACTCCTCTACCATTGCATCAACTCAGACTGGTTGTTGCACTGCCTCCTCGAATTAAGAAGGTTTGGTATCTACACACTCCCTAACCAAGGCCATGTACCTAGTGTATTGCTCGGGCAACCTCCTATGTCTACACTGAGAATATGGTTGTCCCGCATTCTCTCTTGCATCCAGCATCAACCTATTAGCTTCCCTTGAGCGTTTCCGCCCATCTCTGGAAGTCTTAGCATGAATGGATGTCTCCACTCTCAGATCCTCTGCATGCGGCTGCTCCACATCAATCTAAGGCTCCTCCTCCTTAGGAACTGAAATTTCCTCCTCTGCATGCAACTTGAGCTCCCTCTCAAGTGATACTCGCATGGCTTTCTTCTCGTTGAACTTCAGATCCCTGTGTACCACTATCCTCTGACTAGTAGGTAGGTACACTCGATAGTTGTGGGGTGTATCTGTGTGCCCCACAAGTATTCCCAACTCAGCTATTGGATCTAGCTTCTTCCAGGCATCTTTGGTCACATGATAGTAAACTGATGATCCAAAGATTCGAAAGTGACTCACAACTACATGCTTCCTGGAAAAGGTCCCCATAGGTGTCTTCATTCCCAGTATATGGTGAGGGCTTCTGTTCTACAAGTATACTGTTGTATTGCATGCCTCAGTCCACAAATGCAGTGGTAGGCTTTGGTCATGCAACATCGCTCAAGCTGCTCCCACTATTGATCTGTTCTTCCTTTCGGCCACCCCATTTTGTTGTGGGTTATGGGGTGCCGTCAACTCCTGTTTAATTCCTTCTGCAACGCAGAAGTCCTTAAACTATTAGGAGACATACTCTCCACCATTGTTGTTATGCAAGGCTTTTATTTTCTTTCCAGATTCTTTCTCTATCAAGGCTTTAAACTCACAAAACCTCAACAAGGTCTGATCCTTCTTTTGCATAAAGTAGATCCAACATCTACGTGAAAAATCATCAATATAAATAACATAGTATCTTTGTTTAGTGGTGGAGGCTGTAGAGAAGGGTCCACAAACATCTGAGTGAACTCACTCCAGAATTGCTCCAACTCTACTGTCTCGATCCAAAAAGGAAGATTTCACATACTTACCCAAGGTACAACCTTTGCATGTATTTGTCTCCTCCAATTTTCCCTTGGGAAGTCCGATAGAAATTTGTTGCATGATCTTCAAGGCTCCATGGTGCAAGTGGTCCAGTCTTCTATGCCATAGCTCACCAACATCTTGGCTCTGCACCATCTCAGCTTTGGAATTCAATGCAGCACAATCATCTACCTCCAGCTTGTAGAGATTCTTTACTCAAATCCCAATTTGCTTGGTCTTTCCAGTGCCGATATGCCTCAGGAATACCTTTCCTTTACTAAAGACTACATCGTAACCTTTATCTTCTAGCATAGCAACGAACACAAGATTCTTCTTCAGCCTGGTACATACTTTACATTAGTCAAGGTGAGGGGAGCTCCATGCTCCCTCTGAAACACAACTGTACCTTCACCTGAAACATGGTACTTTCCATCATAGCCCATCTCGATCCATGTTAGGATATTCCGACACATAGGAATAGTTAAGTATAACTTGGTCTAGTATAGAGTTAGGTAAAGTGTGTTTCTTTACTATGTACATTTGTAACTTACAATCCGACGGTCACGATATGTAGTGATCTGACGGTTCATTCTCTCCTCGGTATTACCGACACTTGATCCGTGGCTTGACACCCGATTGGTCCATGAATTCTATTTAAAGCGCATGGAGGGTCATTTGTAGGTTAACCGTGCATGAGAGAAGCTTATGTAAATTTTCATTCTTTTATTAATAAATTGCCTGTAGTAGCCACGTTGGCGCAGGCCGTGGACTGTTTCCCTCTCTGAGGGTTTTAACCACGTCAAAATACTGGTGTATTGATCTGTGATCTGTTTGTGAGCGGTGTCCTTCTGGTGTTCTGTCTGAGGAACTTACCCTGTAAATTCCTACATGGTATCAGAGCTATTTGCGGGCCGCGTCCGTTGGTGATCCAAATTTGAAGCCGGTAGAACTGCATGCGGCTGTCGTTTCCTAGATCTACTATTTCTGATTTCGGGCCGAGAGGACTGCTCTGTTGTGTTCGGAGCATCTGTTCCAGTGAGGAACCCCTTTCGTTTCACGCGAAAAAGGTTTCCGGTAGCCCTATCTGCGTCATTTTTAAGATCTGGAGGTATACAGTCTTTATTTGCAGTTTACTGTTATTTTCTCTCTGCTTATTTCGGTTTCGGTTTATTTAGCTTTTTCTTAACTGGATCTATACCTTTCATTTCTGCGTATGATCTTTGCCCTGCGACTCTGTGCGATCTGGG